>PVLC010008834.1:0-56632 GCA_004027655.1 Graphiurus murinus
GTGGATGCTAGGGAGGGGATGTGGCATAGGAGGGTCTCCAGATGAAAAGGAGAGACCCTCGATAAGCAACGAAGTTGATTTAATTGTAGTGGACACAGGGGGCAGAGGGACGCCCTAAAGCACATGATGTAATTACACAATCATATCAAGGTCACTCACCGAAGTGAACCTGAGGGGGAGGGAAGGGGAGGGGATTGGGTTGGGAATTGGGGAAAGGGTCAAATGAGAACTGTGTGCAAATATGTTGTCAACAACTCGTACTTAACAAAGATGTATGCTATATTGCACGAATTACTACAATAAAAAAATTAAAAAAAAAAAACAAATTCCTTAATCATTCACAGACTCCCTATTTCAGTTCATAGTTTGCCTGATGCAATCTATATCTCGTGTAATAATTCTCCATTTTTCTATGCTGTGTTTTGTTTTCTGATTTTATTTGTTTGATACTTAATAGCTTTTTGCCATTGTGTCATTATTGAGGCTTACTCTCACAAGTGCTATCTTTGTTACTTTTTATTCTTTTCAATTTTTTCCCTAACTTCAGCCTTTTTGGTGTTTTAATATTTTATTAATAACATTCTTTTAACCTATTTAGAAAAACACAAGGGAATGCTGGTGTAATATGTTTCAGGAAACTATAATAATAATAAAAACTAATATTTTAATCATGATCAGATTTTTCTAAAAATGTAGGTAATGTTTACAGAAAAATTATATAATTATAAATCATTCAAAAATGTTTCCCTTTAATGTAATGCATAATACATACTCTTATTTCCTCAGCAAATTCACAGTCATCAAAGACATTTAATTTTTAGATATAAGACTAAGTGTGATATTCCCCAAGGTCTCTCCAAATTTGTATCCAAGAAACATGTCAGGCCGACTATAATTGAGATTCATGATCACTATTTCTTTAGAAAACGAAAAAAAAAAAAAAAAAAAAAAAAACTCTCTGAGAGCAAAGTTGAAGCACGGATTTGGCAATTTAAAATGATATATCCCATAATGTCTACACTAGAGATACTATCTGCTCCAAAAAGGACTTTTGCCACTATGAAAATGTTACATTACCAAGTCATGTGGTATAATCTAAATCTCACAGAGACCTTTCTCTGTGTCAGAAGGACAGAATGCAGCAGTAGGTTTCTTTTGATATAGGATTGCTTCTGTCATCACAGGGAAATAATGTTACAACAAATAATAAAAATAAACTAGAATGATTAAGATAATTTTAGGTAAATACCAGAGCATGAACTCTGACTCAATATCTAGAAGCTAAGATAATACCCTGTAGTCAGTAGAAGCCTATTTATTAATAGCAAACACCTAAATGTCATCATTTTTCAGAACCAAAAGTAAAAAACAAATTAAATATTTATTTCATTGCATTTTTATATATGGGGGCAGTATCTTTCTCCTGTATTTGTTGAGGAGTGTTGGAATCCATAGATTCAACAAAGATTATAAATTCTAAAATATTTGAAAACTTACTTAAGTAATCTGTTTTCCAGTCTTCTGTTAGAATTATTTTGTTCTTATTTTAGGCAGTTAATTTTCTGTCCTTTCTTTTTCCTCCAACTTTTTATCCAGCAGTTTTATTACTACTTTTTTTTAACCTAAATCTTATTTATAAGGTAGCAAGAATATTCTACTAAATATATCAGTCTACTTATCTACTTTGTATTGGGTGTATCTCTCCTCCTCTTTTGTCCTTTAATTCAATTTTTGATTTGCCAGACATGTGTGTATGTTTAATAAACAACATGTATTTTTACAGCGATAAAATATAGGAATAGTTTGTGGTAAAACAGCAATAGCACTTGCCATTAGCTAAAGTAGGAATATGAGGGATTTAGTTCTCATTCAAGTATGGAAAATTACTAAGATTTGGCAGCAATTAAATTATTTTACTTAGTGCAATAATGTCTAAACTGAGCATGTTGGATCAAAGAATATTGATCTTCTAAGATAAAATTTAGAAGATGCAATGTAACTGTTTTAAAACTAGTATCCTCATGATATTTTTTACCCTTTTTGAAAGAGTGATGCACAAAGAAATGTCAATTTTTCAGCTCAAAGTTCCTGTACTTTGCTTTTTAACAATGGCAACAAACAAAACAAAAATTTTAGACTTAAAGCCAGTCATTTTGTATTTTACAAATCTTTGCCAGTTTTTATTAGAAAAGAAAACGATTGAATAGATGATGTCTAAGATCTCTTTAATCTCTAGAACTCTTGATCTAAGATTGATATAATATTGACTGTGTACATATGTGAAAATTCCAATGTCAATGTCAGTACCCTGTTTGGGAAGGGGAGAGATTGGAAGGTGGGGGGGGGCACAAAGTACTGTGTGTACGTATGTCATTGTCAACATGATTTAAATTATGATGTGAGACCATAATGCACCAATAAAAACACATAAAAATGATTGATATAAGTAAAAAGTCTACTAAATATAGTTTTTAATAAATATTGAAAACATGCAAAAATACTAAAACAATACTGATATATTCAAACTAATTCTGTTATCTGAGATTATTTTCAGAAATATATTCATACAGTGTAGTCATTTCTGGAGAGCTTCATGTCTCATAGTAACATCTCTTCTATGTAAGATTTCAATCGAATACTTATCAACATTGGTATTCAAGCCTTACACAGAATTTAGTTTATTGAAAGAGTTGATATTTCAATATTCCTGCAATCTTCTGCTACTTGGTGAACAAGTCAACATTTTAAAATCTGCTATTAAAAAAAATGTACTATCTTCCAAAACAGTTATTCCAAAATAGCTAATTTTGATTATGAATATATATGTGTATATACATATGCATATGTACACACATATATATGAAATAAGATTCTATGGAATAAGGTTGCCATGTCTCCCAAATTATTTTTTCAGAAGAAGGTAATCATTTCTAATTGCAGAGTTCTGACTCAGCATGAAGATGAAAAACCACAGGTTTGCATGCCAGAAAGACTTAAATATGAATCTTACTTCACTATCACTTCTTAGTTTCATAAACAAGGGGAATTACTTAACATAATCTTCTGAAACTTCAAGTGATTTAACTGTAGTGTGTGTTAAACAATTCTTATATCCCAAATCTGTAGTTGGGATAAATATAGGTAGTATTTGCAATCTGAATTATAGTGCCTGTGATGCAACTCATGGGCTAGTTTAGTTCCTCTAAACAGCCTATGTCAAGAGCGAATTACACTCACACACACACACACACAAATATATATATATTTGTGTGTGTTTATATGTATATATATACATATATATATATATATATATATATATTCAACATTAATACATATATATGGAGGAATAATGAGCAACATTGGTACTCAAGCCCTGCTTAGAACTTAGTTTATCAAACATATATTAGATATTCCAGTCTTATCACTATTGAGTGTGTGTATGTGGTGTGTGTTCAGGGGAAATGTTTGTAAGAAAACTCATGAAAGATAAAGTGAAGCTGGGAGGGAGATGTGGTAGACATTGACACTGTTCTGTCTTGTATACAGTAGAGATTTAAGGAAGGATTATTAAGTACAAGCATCTGAGATAGAAGTGCAGTCCTTAGAGAGTTTTGAACTTTCCTCAGTCTAACATGGTGTGTCATAAGTTTCCCTTACTTTATAGGCTTGAACATGTCTAACTACCCTTGTTGTGCTCAACAATTGCCTGGAAGTAGCTCCTGCAAAGCATGGCTGTGCCACACATTTGATGAAGGGATTTATCAGTACAGTAACTGTTGCTGTTGGTCAATTACCCTCTGTATTAGTCAGCTTTGTATCACTGTGATGAAAATACCTGACAAGAACAACTTAGTGAAGGAAAGGTTAGTTCGGTCTCCTGGTTTCAGAAGTTCAGTCTGAAACATCAAGGTGGCAGGATGTGGTAGAAAATAGCTGCTCAGCTCCTGGCAGCCAAAAATCAGAGAGTAAATGAGAGGAAGAAACCATGGACAGATATAACCTTCAAGGCCCCTCTCCCAGAACTCCATTTCCTCCAGCCATGCCCTGCCTGCCTATAGTGACCACCCAGTAAATCCATTCAAATTATTAATTCATCAGTGGATTTTTCCCCACTAATAAGGGTTAGATCTCTCACAGCTTAATTATTTCACATCTGAATATTAGTTTATTACCAACACATGAGGTTTATGTGTGGGGACAGAAGACATTCCAGATCCCAGCCATAATTCCATCCTTGTGACTATCTAAGAGACAAATGTGTTTAGTGGCCCAATGCTACTTTTTTCCAAACAGATCTACTTCTCCCCACAGGTCCTGAGAGCATCTGTTCCTTTGTTGTATGGGCTTCCCTTCTTAGGAGAATTCAGAAGGGGCAGATTACTTTGTGGACTCCAGCCCTGGTAACTTCAATTGATCTCTAGACCTCATCTGGTCTTTATCTTCTCTTCTCTTTTTCACTGCTGTCCACTCTGAATTTCCCTCACTTATGAGCTTGGCAGGTGATGGTGTCTTACCTGACAGTTTGAACAAATCTCTTCATTCTTTGGGGTTTCACACATATTTCTCCCATTCCCACTGCTGTTCAGGATCAATTACTCTTGCCATCAGGGTGACAACTCCTCTCCTGTCCTGATCCCTAGGCACAAGTAATACATAACCATTAGTTTAATGAAATGTTCCTTAGAGATACCAGAAAGGAGTACAATATAGAAGTCTCTAATTTGAGACATATATGACAACGTGAAGAATAGCAACTCATTTTTTCAGCGAATTGCTTCCAAAATCCACTGTGCTTTCAAAGACTTTCCCAGCAATCTCTAATGCTTGATTTTTTCTGGCTAGTGACTTCTGAATAGTAGTGTGCTAGAGCCAGCTTGTACCAGCATGCAAATTTTCAGGACATTTTTACTTGTATACGATCATGTCGGTACCTCCCAGTTGGCATGGAAAGAGTATTTATACCACATATAAATGTTACATATCTGTCTTCCCTCAATGATAGTCAGTTGTTTAATATTTGACACATCATGGAGTATAGAAAATTCTCCCACTTTCTTTTTTTTTTTTTATGGCACTGGGGATTGAACTCAGAGGCATTCTATCTTGGAGCTACACCCTCATCTTGATTTTATTTCTTATTGGAAACAAGGTCTCACTAGGTTTATGAGAGTCTCACTACCTGCTGAGGCTGTCCTTGAACCTGTAATCCTCCTGTCTCAGCTTCCCAAGGACTGAGATTACAAGCATGTGCTACCACTCCTGGCTTCCTACTTTCTTCACTATGAACGACATGTTCTGGTTGAAGGATAAGCCCTGTAGGAATCTGTGCTTGACCACTAGGTTCTGTCTCTTAAAGATTCAAGATGAACCTTTGGGAGACAAACCATATCTAAAACATAGCACTTATCTAGTTACTTTCAAACCAATTATTTAATTAATTAACTTGATAGTCATATATAAAACAAGTTAACTGAGGAAGGGCAATTTTCTTTTTTAAGAAGATGGTAAAAAATTATAACAAATTGTTAGCAGCTTAGGGAAATAAACACTTTCTGAAATAAATTAAGTTTTAAGTAAATTTTCACTGAAGAGTAAAAATATCTCGTGATCTAAAGTATTTATATTGGTACATATATTCTATCAAAGAGATTAACACTATCCTGTTTGTGATGAGGAGTCGAATAATCAACAAACTAATAATTAAATGAACTTAATTAAATGAACTTTCATTGCTATATAAATGAAAATGGCAATTTTGTTATTTAATATATTATATATAATGTTTTTAGTTTTTCTTTTTGTGGTACTGGGGATTGAACTGATGACACTCTAACTCTGACCTAGAACTCCAGCCATATATTGTTTTTGAACAGGGTCTCATTAGATTGCTGAGAGTCTCACTACTTGCTGAGGCTGTCCTGAAACGTGTGACTCTCCTGTTTCAGCCTCCCATGTATGGGATCACAGGCATGTTCCATGATGCCTAATTTGTTATTTATTTATTTTACCCCTATAAAGAACAAATATCTTCTCAAAATTTATTTAGCATTTTTATTTTTTTCTTGTAAATATTTTGTTAATATTTACTTATAATTAATTATTTGATTTCCAAATATGCATGGACTTTTGATACATTGTATATTGTAGTTTTGGAAAATAGTTTATTTTGTATTTTCCCTTTTAATTGCTTGCATTGTTTTTGAGCTAAGTAAGTTAACTGCGGTGGTAGTTGGCTTAGGTCAGTTGCCTGTAGTTATCCAATTATTTCTCTGAACACTTATTTTCAGAGTTCTTGAACACTATCTCTCTGCCTGCATTTAACTAATGGTGTCTCTTAGGGAACTTTATTATATGATTTTCCTGGGGTGATATAAACTATACCAACATCAAGCTGTGACCAATTGCTGATGACACTCACATTTGTATTATCAGACCAAATGTCTCCTGTGCTGTAGCCAGATTCCCACAAATTGCCATCTGGGTGTTCCCTGCTCCCCTCAGATGAAAGAAGTCTCACATTATACCTGAAAACATTTTCTCCTGCCATAAATTTGCTCACCTCAAGTTAAGAGAAATAGCCACTCAGTGTGATAGACTTGAACTTGTTTGATCTCTCCTTTCTTTTCCCTCTAATCTTAGTTCATAATGTCCCTTAAGTTACCATTTCATTTCTTCCCATCTGCCACAGTCTTTGTTCAGAGGCCATTTTCTTATCATGGAGAGTCTGATTTCTTTCCAATTATTGAAAATTATCTTTCGCAAGTTTCTATGCTAACAACTTTTCTTTCATTTATCAAACCAACTCTAAATTCTTTGTGAAAAAAATGTAATTAAGACTGTGAGATATATGTCAAAATAGGATTTTGAGAAATATGTCCATTAATACTGGTTTTGGTTTCACTCAAATATTAGAATTTTTACAATTGAGAAACACTGTATTGTTATATGTATAGTGGCAAGAACAAGTCTCTTCTAATATTAGGCATTTTGATGGCAGCAATATTATAAATGTTTTCTCTGAAAACAACCGCACAACTAGATGTGTGGTTACACTGGAAACCAATGCCTGTGCAACTAGACAGTCATTGCAAATTCCTGACAGATATCAGTAGATGAGATAAACAGTCAGACCTTGACATTAAATGATACATGAGACAGTTATGCTAATTTAGCCTCTGACTTATCCATCATTTACCCCCCCAAATTCTCTTTTGAAGTAAAATTGCCATCCTATTACTTTTAACATGTGACTCTACATATTTTTTCATTAAAAAGACATTAACTTTTCAGAGAAATCACTAGGAAATTTAATCTCTATTTGATTCTAATACACAAGGATAAATAAAACATGAACTGTATATTTCATGTCAATTAATTTTACAAATCACCCTTCACCAAGATTTTAGGAAGAAATTATTATTGTTTATTTAATTTACAGTATGGGAAGAAAATCTATCTTTTTTTATACTGTGATAATATATTTCTTCAATGTTGTTATTTTATTTTTCAGCAAGTAGGAATAGTCATGGATTTAAAAATAGTGATGCTGTTTATTATTGCAACAGAAAGAATAAAAATGGATGAAAATTGAAAGGGTAAAATTTCTCAAGCTATTCTATATTAAATTTGTGGTATTGGGGGATTGGCTCTGTTTTGTTTTATACAGGTGATTAAAGCAGTAGAAGAAGGGTACCGTCTGCCAAGCCCAATGGATTGCCCTGCTGCTCTCTATCAATTAATGCTGGATTGCTGGCAGAAAGACCGAAATAGCAGGCCTAAGTTTGATGAAATAGTCAACATGTTGGACAAGCTGATACGCAACCCAAGTAGTCTGAAGACGCTGGTTAATGCATCGAGCAGGTACAAGGCCAGACCTGAACAATTTCCTTGGGTGTATCTAATTCAAATATATGCCAAAAATAGTCCATTAATTAAATCTCTCTTACATACATGCTAATATATGTATCTGTAGTGGCATTAATTTATTTGAAAATAATTTTGCATAATACTATTCTCTTATAATGAAGGAAATATACATGATTATACCTAGAAGCATCTGTACTTAATCTAATCTAATGGTATATCCTACCAGATTTAAAAAAAAATGTGAACCACAATCACATTCAGATAGCACTAACAAATGACACTCAAATATTGCATTTTCATATATTTTCGAGGATAGGTGTGGATAAAAGACTAGAGAAAGCCAAGTAAGCATAGATATATTTTAAACTAGAGATATCTAATAATAATTATACTTGAAATTTTTAGAATACATTTTAGTGACTCTCAATTAACATGCATATATTTTACTGTTCACATTTTATGAATATTAGCAACTTTTTGAACTCTTCTCTTATACTGCTGTATACAGATATTTGGTTAATCATTTAGTAAACACTTTTAACAAGACTTAAAATTAATAAATTAGTAATTTTGTGGAGAAAATGTGAGCAAATTACCAGGTTTTCTACTTTTCTGAATAGCAAAATGAATGCATTTAAATAATTTCACATGCTTGAAAACTATATTTTTTCTCTTTTTCTGAAATATTGCAAAATTATTCTCTCTAAAGTAAATCAATTTGAGCCCAAAGAAGAAAATCTACCAGGTTTCTATTTTTGCTGTTTGAGGCAGTTTTCTATTTTGACAAGAAAGAGTATTATGCCATTCATTGAATGGGCTGCCTACTAGCATTAACTAAATGAGAAGCAATTTGTTGATAAAGTTGTATAAGGACTATGATTCTGATGTAACACTTGTTTGCTAGGATAAAAAATCATTTTAAATATAAATGAGGAATTAAAAAATCTTCAAACTCTATTCAAGCATCATTGACTTTCTGGGGTAACAACTAGAGAATGTATTTTCCTATCACTTATTCCTTGTGTTGCTTCCTAAATACCTGCTTTTAAATTGATTATTGTTATATAAAATATGAACTCTTCTCATCTACTTGTCTGAATTATTATATTCATATAAATGAAAATAATAAAATGAAATACTTAGTATTCCAAGTTATATTGATTTACTTGACTATCAGTATTATAGCTTGAGAACAGTTTAAAATTTTCTAAAGAATTTTTATATTTTCTTCTACATGGGTAAGAGGATTTGGCTTACTGGGTTTTGTTTACATAGATTTAGTTTTCAGACTATACTAACCACTACCTCTCCTTTGTTCAGTCATCTGCAAGTCCTAATTCTAGAAGGTATAAGTCCTCCACTCATTATCTCTCTATGCCTACCCAGGACACAAGATTTGGTAATTTCAGTAACCATGTAGATGATACTTAATATCTCACAATACATTGGAATATTTTTCTTCAGTGATTTTGTTCTCTAACTTACCTTAGACTCTTCTTCCCTAGTTCATCTTCTAGATCTTGTTATTACCAGAAAGTGAAACTCTTTTAAAATTGCAACTTAAATTCTACTTTCTACTACATTTCTTACTCTAGAAATTCTTGGATCCCATTGGTTAAGGCCTACAAATCATTAAATGTATTCAGTTAGTCCACTCAATGAATATTCACCTTTCTCTCTGTGTCATGTTGAGGGCTTTATATCGAGCATATAACAACAAGCTCATAGACCTAAATAGCTGCTTTCAGCCGGGTGTGGTGGCCCACTCTTGTAATCCCAGCATTTGAGAGGCTGAGACTGTAGGATCGGGGTTCACAGCCAGCCTCAGCTGCTTAGTGAGGCCCTCTGCAACTTAGTGAGACCCTGTTTCAAAATAAATAATAATAAAAAAAATAGGGCTAGGATTGTAGCTGGGAGGTAGAATGCCCCCAGGTTCCATCCCCAGTCCCGAAAAAAAAAAAAAAAATAGCTGCTTTCATGGAGCCAACACATCATTGGAAGAGAAAGATATTGAACAAAATGAAAACCTAAAATTAAAAAAAAAGACAAAACAAAAAACTTGTGTTTAGTTTTGGAGTAGGAAGTGAAAGTAGAATTCAACCAGATAACAAGGAGACTACAGTGATTGTCAGGCGAGACAGAATAGTAAATTGAAATAAGATAGTGATAAATGAGATAGAAGGGGTTCAATATACAAATGTTCAAAATAGAATGCATAGTATGCACCATAATAGATTTCGAGGAAAGTGAAGACAAAGAGGAAGTGAACTGTTGTATCATCTGTTTTCATGGGAGCACTATAGTAGGAGATTAATGTGAAAGATGAGGGGTGTGATTTTGAACATCTTAGGGTGATACTTGTAGGAAAAATGTGGAGGTTTGAAGTAGACTTGTATATGAGAACTAGTCTGCAGATTAAAAAAATGCGATTAAAAAAAATAGACACTTCTGGGCGTGGTGGCACAGGCTTGTAATCCTAGCATTAGGGAGGCTGAGACAGGAGGATCCGGGTTTGAGACCAGCCTCGGCTAACTAGTGAGGCACTCTGCAACTTAGTGAGACCCTGTTTCAAAATAAAGAATAAAAAATTGGGCTGAGGGTGTAGCTTGGAGGTAGAATGCCCCTTAGTTCAATCCCCAGAACCACAAAAAAGAAAAAAAAAAAATAGACACCATTCGAAGCCATAATAGTGAGTAATTTGTCCAGAGTAGAGTGGATTTATAGCTTGATTAGGAAATGTATAGAGACAAGTCCTGGCTCCTTCTCAATTTTGAAATCAACCAAAGAAGGAGTAAAAGGCAAAGGAGATTGAGGAGAATGCAGGAGTACACAATGTCCTGGTAGCCAAAAAAGAGAGAATATTAATTGAAAGCAATATTAAGATGGAGTAGTATATCAAGAGACAGGTGGTGGCGGTGGTTGTATGTTTTACAGAGGTCAGTCATCATTGTAGATTGAAAAATGCCCACAGAATTTTAACAAAATTGAGGTCATTGGTCACCTCAACTAGAGTAATTTTTAAAAAGTTGTTTTGTAGAAACTACAGTCAATTACCCGGGCCTGGTGGCGCACGCTTGTAATCCCAGCATTCGGGAGGCTGAGACGGGAGGATCCGGGTTCGCGGCCAGCCTCAGCTACCTAGTGAGGCACTCCGCAACTTAGTGAGACTCGGTTTCAAAAATAAAGAATAAAAAAATAGGGCTGGGGGTGTAGCTCGGAGGTAGAATGCCCCTGAGTTCAATCCCTAGTACCGCAAAAAAAAAGAAACTACAGTCAATTAAATTGAAGTGTAACTGAAATAGAAAATGGAGAACACACTTAGTACAAAGAAAGATATTTGAAGTAAGCTCCCATTTTATGGGCATGTAAATTATTATTATTTTTTCTTTTTTTGCGGTACTGTGGATTGATCCCAGGGTCATTCTACCTCTGAGCTACACCCCAGCCCTATTTTTTAGTCTTTATTTTAGAACAGGGTCTTACTAAGTTTTGGAGCGCCTCACAAAGTAGCTGAGGCTGGCCGCAAACCCAGATTCTTCTGTCTCAGCCTCCCAAGTACTGGGATAACAAGCGTGCACCACCAATGTAAATTATTATTGATGTTCAGGTTCATATATCTTTTACCATTTTTTCTGGCTATCATCTCCTCAGGATACATTTCTAGATATCAATCATCATCATTCCATAATCATCATTCTATGATGTCATCATTATTACAGCCAAAGATTATGAATTTGGTGTAGTTAAGGACAATTTTGCTTTTGTTGAACATATTCAGTTTTCATGTGTATTTGGATTTGTTTCTTTTCTAAGTTCTACTACTTAATCCAGGTGTAATAATAGGCACAATTATTTAAAAGCAGAAAATATAGGGTAAAGACCATCTGAACTTCCTGAAAGATTACCTTAAAAGGAATTCACAAATAAAC
Organism: Graphiurus murinus; assembly: GCA_004027655.1. NCBI lineage: Eukaryota > Metazoa > Chordata > Mammalia > Rodentia > Gliridae > Graphiurus > Graphiurus murinus. The sequence goes on from PVLC010008834.1 coordinate 11,796, forward strand.
TAGTAAAGTACAGAAACAGTTGGCTTTGCACAAATTATCCTGAATTTCTATATCTGGTAGCAGCTTCTATATTATTTATAAACAAAACACTAGTAGAAAGTTAATATATATGGGTCATTTCATAGAAAAAAAAAGTAATACACTATTTTTAGAGTAACCTTAGGTTCACAGCAAAACAAAACAGAAGATACAGAGATATGCCCCCTGCCTATATACATGTATAACCTTCTTTCATCCCATTATTAACATCCCCATTACAGTGTCATATTTATTACAATTGATGAATTAACACATCATTATCACTCAAGGACTATAGTTTACATCAGGGTTCACTCTTGGTGTTGTGCATTCTATGGACGTGGACAAATGTATAATGGCATGTATCCACCATTGTAGTATTATAAAGATTAGTTTTATTACTATAAAATTTCTGAGTTTATCCATTGATATCACATGAAAATTTTAATTTAACTCTTTCATAGAAAATTTACTGGTTAGCCTGTTTAAAAAAAAAAAAACTCATTCTTGAATAAAAAAAAATCAGTGGACTGATTTCAGGTTCTCCTGTATTTTTAACTATTTTCTTGTACACAGTCATGTGTATATTCTCCCCTATAAATATACTGATAGTCTCAATGATCCACTGAATATAAGTTAGCATCATAATGAACTTTATTTTAAAAAAATCTTAAAGTGCTACTTCTAATATTTATGTTTTCTATATTTTAGAGTATCTAATTTGTTGGCAGAACATGGCCCTCTAGGGTCTGGAGCCTACAGATCAGTAGGTGAATGGCTAGAAGCAATCAAGATGGGCCGGTATACAGAGATTTTCATGGAAAATGGATACAGTTCAATGGATGCTGTGGCTCAGGTGACCTTGGAGTGAGTAACTTTTCTGATAATTTTTACATAATTGGTGGGGCCAGAAAAATTGTCCAGAAACCAATCTGGATGAGAGAAGGGAAATCAGTTAACTTATGTCCATGTGTGGCAGCTTTCAAAGAAACCTCATCTTTTTTAGCCTGTATTGTTAACAACTGCATGGTTAATGCTTCTTGTGACCAGTATCTTTGCTTCTTTGCTTCAAACAAATAACATTTGAATATGAGTAATTGGAACAACAGCTCCATTGCAAAGTACTGGTATTTTGTGTTGTGGAAAAGATGTTTTCTTGACAAGTTTTGATATTGGTACCTATGTTATATGAATGTAAATACAAATCAAACTGTAAGCACAATTGGTGTGGCTAGACCCACATAACAACAAAACGTATTCCTAAATTTCAGCTCTCTACGATGAATACCCAGATAACCACAGCTTAAGCAAAGCTTTCCTGGCAGGAATCTCATTTAATGTCTTAGTGGTGCACCTTATATTCTTACAATCCAAGAATATAATAGATTCTGCCTCTGATTTGTCATTTGGTAAATCTCAGTGGAACCAATTGTGCCCTTTTTTGTTTGCACGTTTAAGATAAAGTTTATCAAATCTTATTAAATAAAATAAAATCACTAGAGTTAAATATTAAATTATTTAAGACTGTAAGTTGTTTGTACTTTATTATATACTCTGTATGTGTGATTAATTTAGCCTAATTGTTGTTTGTGAAAATTTAACTGTCCTTGTTGTGGTTCCATCTAGTTTACATTAACACTAATAATGTTTTAACCTGTGAATATAATGATTACTTACTCCAATTACTTGCAAATTCAAAGGTTAAAATATTGTTGTAAGGATTAGAAAATGTTAGAATGCTCTAAGTCAACAAACCACAGTCTGTATTTCATTACTTCACATCATGTGGACATTGAGCAGTTATCTTGCCATCTCTATTATCTCACCATTCTTTGATTCTTGAATTCACTGCTCATCTCCACAAAAGGTAACAGGGTACCACCATTTATCACCAATTAATGTCACATTCCCAGAATTGTCTTTCTTCATACTAATAACTAAACATACCTAAAACCACAACCACTCATTTGCTTTTTAAGTTATTTAATCACATTTCCACTGTCACCACCAAATCATACCCAGTTAATTACATATATGCTTTGCCCATTATTTCTTTGGACACTAAAGGAACTCATTTGTGCTATATCTCAAATAGTATACTGAAAAATTTACTAATAATTTAAAACTATTTTTACATGATTGCTATTTAATTTTCAGTAAAATGGTCATTTTAATTTATTAAAGTCATTTGTCATTTTATATTAAAATGATACTGTAGGTATTTCTTCTACCCAATGTCAGATTATCTGTAAATATATAATAAAACTATTTGCATTAAACAGTGTCTCTTTCTTATTAAGATAGACTACATTCACACTTATACATGTATATGAGATTAGATCTACCGTACTGTTTCTTCTTTCACCAAACAGTTGAAACAAACACAATGAATAATTTTGCATTAACTACTTCTATTTTACTTTATTTCTTTGGGGCCTCCAAATACTATAAGGATGTTGAATACTTATTCTTTATGCCATTACTCTTTCTTATTTCTTTTTATTCTTTTCTATTTACTTACCTATATGTTTTGCATCCCCAAACTCTATTGTGAACGTTTCTCTCTCAATTCCTAACCGCCTCTCTTATCTTCTTATAATTGTTCTTCTCTAGCTTCTTGTCTCTTGCTATATTTCCTCCTTCAGATATTTTGTCTTTTAATTTGTTTACTCAGACTAAATGGGTAATGTAAGACTAGAAGACTTAGAACATTTTCCCTTCAGAGAATGTTGATTTTCTACATGAGTTGCTTTGACTATCTGGGGCCCATAATCATGAATATATTTCTTACTAGGATTTGGGCCAACAAACACCAACTCTAGTAAAGCTGACTTCTCAGGGAATACAGTGCCATTAAATATGTGTTCTCTTGTTTGCTGTGCTTTTGACTATACTTTTCCTAATTGGTAAGAATATATTTATCGAGATAGTGTGTTAACATAAAAAAAAAAAATGTGCTGTAATCAGTTACCTGTTTGGTCAAGAACGGAAAAAAGAAATCTGTGTTTTTCTTGGCCCTACAAAAGCCAGAAAAAAAACAAAGAACAACATAAAATCCAAACTCCAGTTATTGCTAAAGACTAAAAACAGGGTTATCCACAAAAATCAAAGACAAGCTCTCAAAACACTTGACAATAATGTTTCACAGATTATTTTCAACCATTATCTAATTATGAGCATAGTATTCATCTACTATATAAACATTAATTTTATGAAGTTATTATAATATAGAGGAATTGTTATGACCTCACAGAAACTGAGAATGAAAGAATACATTCAGAGTTGTAAATGTTGAGAAAAATATTAAAATCAACTAATATAAAGCAAATGCTCAAATTGCCATATATTAAAAAAAAATTGTAATGTCTGACATCACACTTTTTCTCGTAGTAGATTTAGAAAAGGGTGAGTGAAAATATGTTTTTTTAGAACCACATACTTTGGTCAAAAATTCCCTTCATCCAGGTTTAATTCTATTTGTTTATAGACTATTTGCCGGTATGTACATGTATGAATGCATGTGGAAAAATGGAGAACTTGGAGGTCTTGGAGTCACAGAATGTTCATTGAACGTGGCTTTTGACCATAGACCTTTTTGTCTCCTCCTCTCTGTCTCTTGCTATGCTGTGTAGTTTTCATATTTGCATAATCACTGTGTGATCCTGGCAAAAACTCTACTATCCTATGTAAGCGCGGTGAGCTATTGTCAACAGGGGCAATTGGGAGCAGGAGGTGCATTGTAAATTTAATCTAAAGGTTTCAGTTAAGGTGGGGAATACAGCTACCTTTTGGACTTCTTGTCAGGCCAGTACTACCAACTTTTTGGTTATTCTTAAAGTAAGCAAAACCCAATGAGTTTAAATATATGCCAGTTATGTATAGGTGAAAATGCTTATGTTAGCATCAGTTAATAGAATAGAGTCTTAAACGAAAATTTGTACACATTAATATAGCTTGATTTATTAAGTTGTCAAAAAAGTCATTATGCATAATTCAGTATATACTTAAAGTACCCTTAGGAGAACTTGATATCTTCTATGATCTGCATAATTAAGCTAAAACTCCTAGTTTTTCCCTTATGTGGTCTTCTCTATTGAAAACCCATTAATAGGCCATAGTTTTTTGCAAATATAAAATTACTTAACTTGTACAGAGCTATATAAATTATTATGAGGATTCATTGAAACAAACAAACAAAAAGATTAACACACAAATGCATAGTATACTGTGACCAGAGGAAAAAAAGCACTTTAACTTAATTAATATTCATGAGTCTCTCTTCTCCCTTCTCCTACCCAGCTAATGTTGATGAAGCTAAATCCTAGTCATGGCTAACAGGTGTGTAAAGCAGAACGGAGAAGAACAGGCAAGGGAATAAATCATCCACAAATATTTGAATTTTCTCCTAAATAATTGAGATAGCTCCAGCATCAACTAAACATTTCTTATTATTCTTTCGTTTTTGGCCTACCAGTTTAGTATTATATGCTAAAACAGCATTTTTGTATTGTTTAATGTCATGAAATAATGTTTGAAAAGAGGCTGAAATGTAATCCCAACAATGGCCTTTCGGTATATTTGTAGCTCTTCTAAAGCTAATTATGCATTGTTAATAAAATACAAATTACTTTTATGTAACAATATTATCTCATTATACTTAGATTTATCATCATTGGGATTGGCCTTGGGTATTGCATGAAATAACATGTGGTCGTGATGCATTAGGATTATATTTATAAGGTGGACACATGAAAACTACCTATATATGAAATTTCTTACATAGAAAAACTAAATGAGAAAAATATAATGTATCTTTCACCATTTACAAACATTTCCTTAAAAAAACAGTGTAGGGCAGGAATTTCATCATTAAATTAGAAATATTTTATTTTTATCAAATTTCCTTTATTTTTGCAGCTAATCTGGGCATTTAACATATACATTAAATAGTAAAATGAGAACTGTTGGAAGTAGCAAAACTGGGACAAAGCTATTTAAAACAAAATACTTCAATATACTTATTGACATTAGAATATTTAGCACTTACTATAGAAATATTTGTTTCATCAATTCTCATATGTAGTATCATTTGGAAAATGTCAAAGGGGACTTTTAAAGAAACTATTGCTAATGAGAACAATTTAACTTACATAAATAATATCTCCCCTACTCTTTCACTGAAAATGACATTGTATGGGGATATATGTACACTGATGCATTAAAACCATGCTATTTTCTAAATCTATGTTAATTTATGTGATAGTTCCTAAAATTACATCAAATTTAAGGAAAAAACAACAGCATCTCATTAAAGGCATGGATTATTTTGGGCAATATGTAAAATATAATGTTATAACTCCATTTCCCCCATGAGGAAAAAGGAATGAGAGGAAGTAGGAAGTAGGAAAAAGGAAAAAGAGGAAAAGAGAGGGGAAGAAAAAGAAGTTTAATGGTCACCTATATGCACCTGAGAGGAACATCGAAAATAAAATTTTATACTTGGTTCACTGGGATATTTAAAACAATTTTTACTTGAAATTTGTACATATGATACATTCTAAGAAATGAGAATTTCTTTCCCATAAACACAAATTTTATACCCATACATTAAATAACCACTAAATACAGCTGCTCAAAACATTTATTCTTTAATATCATACATTTATTATATTGAAAAATTTACTCTTTTTGTGATTGAGCCATTTACAGAGAGAGAAATTTTATTTACATCTTTTAAAACAAGTTAAAGCAGTCAATATAAAAATAAATCAGACTGCTGATTTTGTCATTTTGATCAAATAACTTAAGAATTAGCATGTGAAGCATGTATATACACATTCAATTAAAATAAAAATTTTGTTATTTTGTATGATAATTTCTGCTGAGTAGGAAAATATGTGAATTATTGTTCCAAGTCATTATGAATAAAGTGTAATTGTTATTCTCATAATTTTATTCCTAATTATCAGTATGACAATTATGAATTGTGCAAATTAAGTGTATGCATGTGTGCACTACTTAATACTTCAGAATTTTCCAAAATTGGTTTTGCGAATACTAACCATGGGCTTATAAGGCGCACGATAAAATCTGTTTTAAAACAACTCTAGATCTAATTAAAGTTTCTAGTAGAGCTTGATTGTTTTCAGCTTAAGAAATTTAAAATTTTAGTCCTTTTACACATGGCTTTAGTAGACACTTTTACTAGTGAACATCAATGAATACCTCCATCTATGTAATTCTTCATGGTTTATGAAATACAGATGCTGTTATCATAGGCTCAAAAAAGTGTGTGTTTGATTTTCTTCATTAGATATCTTCTTTCTTTTATAACTTTAGATATTTTCTGTTACATTTACAGAATTATCATTTTACAGATGAATAAAACATTACATTTAGTTTGATGTGCTTTGTTCAAAATTCTTTCAAAGAATAAGGAGAAGAGTATGGATTTCATGATCCAGTACCTGGTTTTAGCCCTATGTCTGCTACCTACTGGCTGTGTTATCTAGCCAAGTGACAAATTCTCTAAGTCTGTGTTAACTAATTTATAAAAGGAAATTTTAAAAAAATCCACAGTGCCCAATGTTTTCAAAATATAGATGAAGGTGATGTCTATTAAGTAAACAAATTATATTTATGTTTAGTGATATGATTCTCAGGCTTGGATATATTTCCACTTGGGACATTTAACAATGTCTGCAGACATGTTGTCTTGCCACAAAGAAGGGCAGTGTGGTGCAGCACTTTTGGTATCTAGTTGGGTGGAGGCCAGGAATGTTGCTAAATATCCTACAGAGTTCAGTACAGACCCAAAAGACACGGAATTATCCAGCCCATAATGTTAATAGGGGCAAGGCTGAGAAGTTTCCATTTAGGGCGTAAGAGACAACATGAAGTTCAAGTCTCTTTTATTCCTAGTTTAATCTGTAATTGCCTATTTTATAGTCAATTTCACTAGTTTCTTAACAATAGTTATTTTATTTCAAAGTGAATGTTAATGATTACTAAATCTTGTTGATGATTCTGTTCTATCAGCACACCAATCATTATTATTTTTATATTGTGATCTGATATCTTCTAATAATTTCTAAGTTTAATATTCACATTCTAACAAATAAATATATCTCCATCATATGCGTGAGTAACATGTTTCTTTGCTACTTGTCATTTCCTGACACTCTCATATAAAATCAGGAAATCATAAAGGTAAAAAGAATGACAAGATATTTCCATAAAAAAATGGTTCCTGTACTAATACAGAAGAGCATGATCACCCTTTATTTTTTATTTTCTATAATTAAAAATATTCTTTCAGTTATCTGAAACTATTCAATTTTGTCTACAACAATCCTAATTTCATTGTCTCCAATGTTTTTGAATTCTAAGAAAATATAAAATTAATATATCTGACAATTGCAAAAAGTTCCATTTTAGCATAAATGTTCAACAAGGTAATTATCTAAAGAAATATAACATGCCAAATATCTTTGTCCTTTAGAACTTTGAGTTATTTATGCTAATTTTTTCTATAATTAATACTTATTATATTCTAAATCAATTTATTTGCCAAATACACACTTTAGGAACACAATGTTCCTAAATATGTTATGAAATAACATTGAAAAACCATGAACACTTGTCTTCAGCTTAATAATATATCAAGTTTGTTTATAAATCTAAACATTTGTAATTTTCTTTTTAATAATAAGTTTGTTTTGAAAATGCACAATAAGTGTCTTTGTTTAAAGACTTTTCAATAACATATAATCTTCAGAATGTTTTAATTGCCAATAATCCTAGGTGCTATTTGCTAAAGGAAGAAAGTTCTAATATTTTGAGTCCAAAGTAAAGAGTAACAAGAATGTTATAAGAACAATGTAGTGATAATAATTCTTTAAAGATATTTATTATATATAATGATTGTATAAAGTGAGTCAGTTAAATAGTTTTATCTTCACCTCTTAGCTATAAAACTTTTTAATTAAATTTTATGCTTCTTTCAAAAAATTCACATGTTGTAGCTCCACATTTTCAAAGCCACTCATTGAAATTGTACCATTAAGGTTCAGTCCTTATTGGTAAGATTAACAAATATATTTCCTTTACCACCCTATGCCATTATAATAATGATGTTCACCAACAGGGGTAAATGTGCGCTATATAACTCCTTGTTATAAGTGCTTCTTTGGCTGCAAACATATTTTTTTCAAGGTACAATTTTTAGAGCCCACCTTTGAAAATTGGACCCTGAATATCTAAATTGTGACTGTGATCCAAATATTTTCTACAAAAGGTCTGCCCCTTTGCCAACATGAAATATTGAGGTATGCTACCAATTGAACCAATACATACATCCAATGTGTGCTTTCTTCATGCAGGGATTTGAGGCGGCTTGGAGTGACTCTTGTTGGTCACCAGAAGAAGATCATGAACAGCCTTCAAGAAATGAAGGTGCAGCTGGTAAACGGGATGGTGCCACTATAACTTCTGCTAATGTCACTTCTTCCAGTGAATGATTCCGCACTTTGTAAACAGCCCTGAGATTTATTTTAACAAAACAAGGGGGAAAAGGGAAAACAGTGATTTCTAAACTTGAGAGCATTGGGCTTATCCACAGAATTTGTAATCAGTGTTTTACTAAAATCTCCATATCTTCCTCTCAGTGTCTTCATTTTTCATGAAGCATCTATGAACTGTATAGGATAAGAACATAAGGTTAAATAGTATGTTACAACAAAATCCTTCCTACTACTTCTACAAAATTTTGTACAAGAAATATACAAATATATAGCACCTTTATAAACTGACTTACGGCAGCACCTTTCAAAACTTCCAGGGATCTACTTGAAAGGAAAGGTTTTATAGCCATGTGTGGGCTAAGAAAAGCTGCAGTTTACTGACATTTACTTCAAGTCTTAATTGACTACATAAGTGTATTGAAGAGCAATATGATTAGATTATTTCTTAATACCTATCTTCTTTTGTAATTTTAAAATGCTATTACATGATATTACGTTATAGAAACTAGTTTACAAACATGTTGCTTGATCAAAGAAAAGTACAATACAGGGTGTATATTTATTTTTCTGTGTTATAGAATTTACTTTGACTTGCTCTTCTAGAGACTATTAGGTCATAAATGTGTATATACTGTATAATTTGCAATATACCCAGATGCTGATGGAAGTTGGAGTTGTATGTGTGTGAGGTTGCACATGAGTACATTATCTTTCTGCTTGCATTTTTAATACTGTTTTAATTTAAGCCACATATAAAAACAAGTGGTCCGAAGTGTAATAAATAAGAGAAATAGAAAGCAGTAAATCAAACTTTAACACAAACTGGTGTCTCTTTCCCCCTCATGTGTCTGAAAGCTTCTAATCTCTTTATTCACTAACAGTGAATGTCTATTAGATTAAATCCCCTTTGGCTTTTTAAAAACACTTTGTGATATCTGTGACAATGCAGTTCTTCTAGCCATTAATCTCGTACCCCTGTAAGAAAATTCACCTTTCTGAGTTCTAGAAAATATCTTGTCAAGCAAAGTTGACACCAAAGGGCACATTTTCAGCGGGATGTAGAAGGATTTAACTGTGTTGACTTCTGTTAATGTTGTTAAATCCAGGGACATGGCACTAAGCGTCACCCTTAAGTGTTAATCCTTTGTAACCATTTCCATTGTGTCTTATTTCTAGAAATTTTTGTACTAAGGCAGCAATGGAATGATGAAAAGTACATAAAGTACATACAGATCTTTTTTTTTTCCTTAGAATTTGTTTTGTTTCAGGACTTGACAAGTTTCCCTTGTACATTTGGTGATTTCATTTTGTATTCAATTCCATGGCATTGAACTCATTTTGATGAACCAATACAAATTAAATATACTTAGATCTATTAAGGAATATAAAGTATGTCCTCTATGTTTACATACAATACCTTGTGAAGGCCATTTGCTGTGAAAATAATACAGTTTATTTGAAAGTGTACAAAACTGAACTCCTTAGTGAGGTGAACAAAATTTTTGTATTACACTTTGTAAAATTCATGGAATGGTATGTGATTATTCAAGGAGCAGAGCATTTAAATAAGATATATCTTACTTATGATTGTCAGTGGAAATAGTGTGTCAGAGTAGCCTGAAGTAGTGAAATCCATAGGAAATAGACTCATGTAATGTTTACTGGAATCTTTTTTCACAAGCACCTGTTTTACTTGAATGTTAGAAGATGTAAGAATAAACCTTTGAGGAATAAGCTGTTTCTATCCTGACTACTCTTTACTTAAGCAGTGAAAGAAAAAAAAATCAATAGCAACAAGAAAAGGAGGGGTCTAAATACTTTAAAATTATAAATTGAGTCCTATCTCTATAAAGTACCATGCATTCATGCAAAGTATGTTTCAAGTATACTCTATTTGTTTAGTGAAATTTCCAGAGAAAGTAGAGGAATGTGGTTTAATATTGTTGTGATAAAGTCACAAATAAATAGGCATTACCATTACTAAAGATGTTTTTGTTCATTTCAATAAACAGAAACATACTGAAATGAATCCAGTTTCTACAAAATAATTTGAGATTGTATTGCACTTTATTGAATTTTGTAAAAGTATGTGAATCTAAGTGATAAAGTAACAATTGAGAAACTTCAAAATAAGAATAGACTTAGTAATTGAAAAGAAAACAGTCAGACATTTTCAAGCTGGTGGATTAATTACAACTTCTTGAACATAAAGTTTTCTTTGTAATCCAAGATAATGGGAGGCCAGGGTGGCTTATAACTAAGTGACTAGAAATTACAGTGCAGATCTCTCTTCTTCACAAAGGAAGAATATATACTAATTTGGGTAAATTTATTTGCTTCCTTTTCAAGCCTGATGTTCATTTTGAAAAATAATTCTAAATAAAAGTTAAATAGCCACATAGGTTCCATCCATATCTCAATTTGGTTAAGAATCTAAATAATTTCAATATGATTTTAGAAGAAATACAGAAATTTTCAAATAAGATGTACTCCACTCTAAAAAGATGAAAAACACATTTTTTTTTTTTTGGTCTAAAATATGCGTTCACTGCTGGATTTGTCACCAATTGTAAAGTGCCAGTCTCATCTATAAATGTGAGAAACAGGACAAGAAGAGGAGGCAGACTTTGTGAAATGCAGTGCAGCTACAACCCAGGGCAAGATTTGACAAATCTTGATTGTGATTTTTATTATATTGGCTAATTCTGTCACACACTACCAAAAATAAAGCAAAGATTAGATAATTTTAGCATACATAATAGATTTATCAAATAATGTATATCTTTATTGTAACTGTCAGTAGCAATATCTTTCTGGCCTGAATCCTTCCAAGTATTGGACTTTGAGAAACAGATATGAGCAGGGAATTACTTTCACTTTACTGACACCCATTGAAGTCACTCAATTCTACTTTTATCAATCATAATTTGTGTCTGACCTTGTCATTTACTCACATGTACTGTGATATATAATCAGTTATTCTTTTTGAAATGTGTTAATTGTATGTAGAAATGTAAAGATTTGTATTGTCCAATTCTTAAAAATGTTTGTATGCATGGCCTTTTATTTCCCGTATTTTTTCCACCAAGTAAGTGTTCTAAAGTTGCAGGATCACTGTTAAATTTATATGCAGAGCTAGAATGGCAGCTCAGTGGTAGAGTACTTGACTAGCATGCATTTGGTCCTGGGTTGGATCTCCAGCAACACACACACACATGCACACATACACGCACATGCACACACATGCAGTATTCACCACAATATTTTATTTAAAATTAAGTGTGGTAAGCTATATTCATTTCACTGTTGCCTAGATTATACATAGCATCCTTAACCCCATTTTCTAAAAGAGTCTTAACCAGTGTGCAATGGTGAAGACAGCATCTCATGTCTCAAGTTTAAAATGGAAAATTAATAACTGTTGAGCACTTATGTGTTTGCATATCTGGTATTTAAATTCTATGTGAAAGTAAAAGATTTTTAACACCATTTCCCCATGTAAAGTGGGTTCTCAGAAGCACAAGCAGAGATATTTACATTTGGAAGGTGTTTGTGGCTGTAATGGTGCATTGGTTAGCAAAAACGTTTGAGTCAGGCATTAGGAATATACCAGATGTATAATGTTGCATATTAGAATAAGATCCTTTTCTAATTTTTTTCTTTCTAAAAATAGGAAAAAAAGAAAGCTAAATGTGATAGTAAACTGTCTTTGTTTATATCCTGCCAGATGTTTAAGCTCAAAGTAAATAAGTAGATAAAATATGATGATGATGATGATGATGATGATGATGATGATGAATTAAACAAAATCAAAATGCTAGCTTGTTTTGAAATTTAATAACTAGAATAAGTCATAATTTTTCAACTCTAGCACAGCTGGTTACATTGAATTTTTTCTCTATTATTCTGTTAATTATATAGCAGTGTATCAAAAAAGAAATAGATAAGAACTTGCTTTTTGTTTCTTGTTCATTTATGAAAAACTCTTTTCACACATAAATGATTAAATATTCTTGTTCAGAATGACCATGTAATTATTTCTTAGAAGAAAAAACCAATTCTTTTTTAAAACAATCTGTTTATAATCATCTAAAATAATTTTTTCTTCTAAATGTTAATGGGAAAAATTGACAGTGGCAAAAATAAGTCATGTTTATTCAGGTTGAGGGATGTATTAATTGAAATAGTCAATGTATTTGTGAATTTTTAAACTGCTGTAGTTTTACATTGAAATATGTAAAAGTGTGCAAATTGCATTTATAACAGTCTTAGACTCACTCATTTATTAATATGTTTATCAAAATATCTTAGTTTCGGGCAGGCCAGAGCATATGTATAGTGTATCTTAATCTATGATGGGCATCGAGATATCTGAAGTCCCTGCCTCAGGGTTAATTCAAAGAAGGATTAGCTTTTCTGTATTTTTTCTCATTTGAATTTCTATGTGCTTTTGGTTTGTGTACATGTTTTTGTAGTGTAAGATATGAAATTTTATATTTTTTCAGAAAATAATAAAACCCTTTGAATACAGTTAAATCCAATTGTCATGCTTGACTATTCCGTACGTCTTTAAATTTGTATTTTTTGTATAATGATTTCAATTAGTTGTGAAAAGAAAATGTTTGCATTTCCTATGATAAAGATTTGCAACATGATAAGTATCAATTATTCACAAAAAATATATTTATGAGTCTTTGCATTTGAATAATTTCTGTAAATAGAGATTGAGATTATAGGACATGAGCATTTCTGTTTCAAAATGTAATTAAAACTTGTTTTGTGACTGTGTAATACAACATTATTTGAAAAACAAACAAAAACAACAACCAGAAAATGTTGTGCACCATTTGTAAGGGACCGTTTATTGACCAGCACCATCCCTAAGACTTTTTCATTACCACATATCCATCTATGACATATGGTGGAAGGAGGAGTTGTATTATCAAGGAAGGGGTGTACTTCAGTAAAAATTCCATATTTCTCTAAGTATTATATCATGTTGGTGTCTGTAAAACAAAAAAACAAAAACATAGCAACAATCTTCTGTATTCAAGGAAATGAATCATGTTTATAGTTTTTGCATTTTGCAGAATCATAAATTCTAACATCACTGTGCCCATGGAAACAATCCATTATCATTTGCATATGCAGAAAAATACTGTAGTATGGATATTATTAATAGGTTAGTAAATATTCTCATGTAAGCATCTCAAAGTTCTTTGTCACCACATAGACCATTTTTGCTCCTGCCTTGCTTTAGAAGTAAAGAACCTATACAAAAATAAATAAATAAAAGATTTCCCCAATCCTGTATTTACTCTTGTCCAGGTAGGAGGGATGAGGTGGTAAATGAAGAGTTAACATTTAATGAGAATGCACCATCCTGTCCTAAAATTCTTCACTGTTAAGTTAGAGACACATATTATTGCCTCCATTTCACTGATGAGGAAATGGCGGATTGAAGTTATAAAGTGATTGCTCAAGGTCTGACTGCACTCTAAAGACAGAATGAAGCCACATTTATTTGAGGCCAAACCCATTAGCCTTACTTCACACTATTCAATTCCACATTGTTGACCATGCAGTTGAAATAAGAGAATAATTTATGTCTACCTTCTAATTTAGAAGACACAAGAACTGAGGGTCATTGATAAAAAATGAACGGTGCATTTTCACCAAGCAAAGTATAAATCCCTAAATCTGACTTATTACAACTCTAACATACTCAGCTTTTGGATTAAGTCAAACTCTGATAATCAAAAACAGTTTTTCTGAGTTGCTATTCCACTGTGAAGTAGCAGTACAATTTAATTCAGGATATTTTCCAAGTATGGGTCTTAGTTTTTGCAACTACTGCAAAACTATTGCATAGTTTTTCCATTGCCTACTAGCTCAGGAAATTGCAATAAATATTTATTACTTATTTCTAGCTATAATATCTGGACTTCACTTAATATAACTTTGAAGTACAGAGACAATTTGTTACCTAGTTATTGCCAAATCCAAAAGAAAATAAGTATGTTGGTATTTATGGAAATTAGCAGTAATTCAAGTCAGTCAGTTGCATAAAAATATGAAATGTAATTTTACATTAATTTAATAGGTTAAAATAACAAACTAGATGAAGCTAGAAGAAATGCTGAAATACATATTTTTAATCGCAAGATCTATGTGCTCGTAAATCCTCCCTCTAATTTTTTTGCAATGTTTATTATGAAAAATATCAAGAAATTGTTAATTATACTCAATTTGAAGTTTGTGATTCAAAGTTTCTAGAAAGTAAAAAAGTAGTTAAGAACCTCATGCAATTTTATGATATAGATCTAAACAGGAAAAAAAATCTGTTTGTTAGCATTCTTATTATTTTATAACAAATTTCAATACAAAATCCCAAGGGAAATGATTCTCAAATCAATTATGGGAATATTTTTATATTAAATATTTATATATATATAAAGTTACTTTTATTAAAGTTTATTCATAATAAGCTATTTTAATCTGTACTACTTTATTCAAAGAATTTTTGCAAGTGTTTCGAGTTTAGCCTAGGCATAACACTTTCCTTAGTTATCTTATAAATAGAAACATGGCTGTGTTTGTCTAAACATCATGGTTTCTTACACTCCTACCTTACCAAAATTATTCAACATTTTAGCTATCTTTACATTAAAATTTTTAAAATACACTGGTAGTAATTTTTGAGTCTTTGCTTACTTAAACTGCCTGTTAGTGCCCTTGCATTTGACTGATAGCTTACCTGGCTCTAGAATTTGAAGTAAATCTTTTTCTTCCAGAATATTTAGAACATTGCTTATAGTATTTGGTATCCACTGTCTTGTGACACTTTATTTCTCCTCTTCTCAGTGACCCGGTTTTTTTCACTGTAGCTGATGGATATGTCCTCGGCCTCTTCTCCCTCCCCACATCCCACTCCCCACCTTGTTTTTTTCTGCTACTTACTTGGTGAATTCTCAATTTAAACACAAGGTTATAGCTCAAAGACATTATGCTTCTTTTTTCTCTTTTCATTTTTAATCTTCTCCTTCTATTGCTCTGTTCTTGCTATTTGGAAATTTTAATACCTCGATATCATATCTTCTAAATATAGAATTTATATCTTTATCATTGCAATTTTTTCTCTAACCTTAGGCTTAAATAATGGTTAGGCCCCCCTCTATCTACTTTTAAACAGCACAAAATCACATCCTTACTGTAGCATGTCTTATATCTCTTCCACAGTAGACTCCAATGTCAAAATATTCTTTCTTTGAGTAAAAACCTGATATATGAAAAATTAGTTATCTATATGCAACACAAAACATTCTAAGCAAGTAACCATGATAGGTCTGTTTGTGAGTGGGTTTTACTGATATTAATAGAGTTAGTGCTGGTCTATGCAAAACAAAACAAAGCAAAATAAAGATAACTTCTGATAGAAATTCCATCATTGTTTTGTTTGAATAGATCTAGAACTATTTATTTATTTATTTCACTTTAAGTGTTATGGAGTTGGAAGTAATTTTCTTTTTTTGGCTAGAAATTCACTTGGAAAATATGGAACTTTGAAAAGAAGTGGTCACAGGAGGTTTATGGGGAAGATAATATACTGTCTCTTCCACCATAATCTCCACTAGGCCTCTCTTAGACTCCAGAAGAAAGCTAAATGACAAATTTGGTTCCAATGAAAACACAGCTCAAGATGATCTCTTTATTGCTATTTCCGAACAAATTGTCACCTTAAGGCTCCTAAAATAAATATTGTAAGTTACCAATGCTCACAAGTGGGAAAACCACATTAACACTTTAAAAATTGTTTATTGAACTATGTGGCAAGAATAAGTCAGAATGTAATATGAATATCCTTTATATTCTAGGGCCATTGGGCATTATTATTACTATGATGCCAGTGGTACCCAATCTTAGTAATAGATAGTACATAAGCCATACAGCCTTATGTAGTGGGCTCACCAAGAGTTTCCATATTTTAACAGATAAAGGCACCCTCCATTATGTCTTTGGTACTAGAGATTTTTTTTGACAAGAGGATTAATGTGCTTGGCAAAGATAAAATTTGGTATGTAAATAAATAAAGCAAGAATATAAATAAGTGAATTTATTCTCTAAACAATAAAAAGGTTTAAGGCCTACCAATTGGAAAGTTATTGCTTTATCTTGGCTCGTACTTCTATAAATCAGAACATTCAAAGTTCTATAATACATTTTTGTATTTCTCCAAATATTTTTTATTTCATTCTCAAAAGGGATTCTATCAATTAGACAAAACAGGAATTCTTGTCTTCATTTTGTGGATTAGGAAATTGAAGCTCAATGGTTTTTACAATTAAAATCTAAGGCTAATAGTAAATGGCAATAATATAAATATTTGTTAAATTCCTATAGCTTCCCTAGTGCTGTATTGATTTATCTCATATACATGGTCACCTCATCCTCACAACTTTAGTTTTACTGATAACTAAATTGTTTTTCTTTTGAACAAATGTGGAAATGGAGACTCTGGAAAGTCAGGGTAACGTTCTTCAGGTCACACAACTGCCTCCTATTGCCTACCATTCAGTTAAACTTCTTCCTCTGAGTTTCAGATGATACCCTCCTTCCTGGTCCTGAATCTGTCCCATCAGTTATACATGCTCATAAATATCCTCAGTCCCCTTGGCTCTCTTTGTTTTTTTCTTTTTTGTTGCTGTTGTTGTTGTTGTCATTTTGTTTTGTTTTGTTTTGTTTGCAGAACTGGGCTACTACTGAGCTGCACCCCTAGACCTATTTTTATTCTTTATTTTGAAACAGGGTTCCACTAAGTTGTAGAGAACCTCACTAAGTAGCTGAAGCTGGCCGTGAGCCTGCGATCCTCCAGTCTCAGCCTCCCAAATACTGGGATTACAGGTGTGTGCCACCACACCTAGCTTCTCTTTGTTTTATTTTTTGTGTGTTCCTGGAAAAATAGCACATCATGGTTCTTGGTTCTTTGGAGCCAGTCTGTCACATCCTGCTCTATCCCTTACTAGTATGTGAGAACTCAGGCAAACCATTTAATCCTTCTGCACCCAGATATTCCATATCTTAAATGGGTAGCTGTTATGGTATCCTAAGGACAAATATATAGAATTAAAACAGTACTGGGACATAGTAATTCTTTAGTATTTATTAATATTTTTTACACATTTTCTTACTATCAAAACAAATGAGTTACCTTCATTTCTTATCTCTCCCTCTCACTTATTTTACTGCTGTCTTATCTCTCATTACATTGTTATTTTAATTTAAGGCCACCAAAATTTTAATACAAAAAATTTAATAAAATGTATAGAAAATTTCCTTGAACATAAACCTAGCTGTCATAATCCATTTTGTGTTGTTATAACAGAATATTGAGCCCTGCATAACTTATAGAAAATAGAAGTTGATTTAGCTCATGGTTCTGGAGGCTGCAATGTCCAAGATCAAGGGGCCACGTCTGGTGAGGGCTCTCCTGCTTCATTACAGCAGGATGGAAAGCGGGAGAGCAAAGGGCATGTACAAGACAAACAGAATGGGACCAGAACTTGTTATTTTATTAGGAGACAACACCTGTGATAGCTAACTCCAAGAAAATTAAACATTCATTAATCCATTAATGAAGCCAGAACCCTCCTGACCTAATTGCATCTTTATGGTCCCACCTCCTAACACTGCTGCATTAAGGGCAAAGTTTCCAATACAGGAAATCCTGCCAAACTTATTCTGCACATAACTCTCTCCTATCCAAGATTAGTTAAAACAAAAACAAAAACAGGCATTATCATGAAATAACTATTGTCTCTAAACTAGAGGAGTTATTTTAAAAATATAATCATTTTATCAGTATATTACCTAATAGTTAAAAATCTTTATAAATGTCTTCAAATATCCAATAAGTACTTCCCTTTTTTCTAAGTTTTATAGTTCTGTCAGTATGCAAATAAAGCATTAATTTATATTCTCCCTTTCTGCTTTCCCCTATGTAACTTAACTTTAAGGTATCAAATATTTCACTATTTCATTGTTGTGGGGTTTATTTTGGAACATATTTCTATATTCATGTCAATTCTGGTAAATTTGGAAATGAGTTCAGAGATTCAATTAAATTCAGGCTTTTTTTTTTTTTTTTTTTTTTTTTTTTTGGTACTGGGGATTGAACTCAGGGGAATTCTACCACCGAGCTATACCCCCAGCCCTATTTTTTATTCTTTATTTTGAAACCGAGTCTCAGTAAGTTGCGGAGTGCCTCACTAGGTAGCTGAGGCTGGCCGCGAACCCGGATCCTCTGGTCTCAGCCTCCCGAATGCTGGGATTACAAGTGTGCGCCACCACGCCCGGCAAATTCAGGCTTTTTTTGTTGGTGAATTGTAGTCATACATCTTACTGAGGTACAGAATGGAAGAGGCATACATGCACACAGCAATCATTTAATCCTTCCTCAATTCCCACCCCCCTCCTTCCTCCATTCCTCCTTCTCACATTCAGTTTAGTGATTGACTTTGATATGTTTGTGAATGTACATTATATGCATTAAGGTGTTTCCCTCTCCCCATCACCTTCAGTTAGGTTGCCTTCTTTGATCATCTAAGCTTTCTGTGCTTTGTCTAGAGTCCTTCCTTTGACTAATTTTCTTCCTAGCTTCTGCGTATTAGGAAGAGCATCAATTTTTTTTTTATGTTTTATTATTGACTAATCTCATTTAACATGATATTTTCCAATTCCATCCATTTCCCTGCAAATGACATGATTTTTTCTTCTTTATGGCTGAGTAAAATTCCATTGTGCACAGATCCCACAGTTTTGCAACCATTCATCTGTTGATGGACATCTTGGCTGGTTACATAGTTTGGCAATTGTGAATTTTGCAGCTATAAACATAGATACATATGCATTAGTATGGTAGTTTGGTTTCAGTTCTTTTGGCCAGATACTCAGAAGTGATATTGCTGGGTCATATGGTAGATTCATTCCCATTCGTCTGAGGATCCTCCATACTGTTTTTCAAAATGGTTAGAAAAACTGCAAGAGTTCAGACTAAAAACAGGAACAAGACAACAGTGTCCATTATCATCACTTCTTTTCAATATAGTACTTGAGACTAGCCAACAAAATAAGACAAGATAAGGAAATTAAAGAAATACAAATAGATAGGGAAGAACCAAAATTGTCTCTATTTGCAGATGACTTGATACTGTACTTAGAAGACCCAATAAAATCAACCAAAAGGTTTATAGAACTGATCAACAAATTCAGCAAAATATCTGGAAACAAAATAAATCTTAAAAAATCAGAAGTTTGCCTGTATGCCAACCATAAATATGCAGAAAAATAAATCAAGGAAACATATCCACTCACAATATCCCTACAAAAAATAAAATACTTAGGAATAGCTAACCAAGGAGGTAAGAAAAACTCTACAAGGAAAATTATAAAATATTGAAAAAAGGAATTGAAGAAGACCTTAGAAGATGGAAAGATCTTCCATGCTTTGGACAGGTAGAATAAATATCATTAAAATGGCCATTCTTCCAAAAGTGATCTACAGATTCATTGTGATACGCATTAAATTACCAATGTCATCACTCACATAGAAAAATCAGTCCTTAAATTCATTTGGAACAACAACAACAACAAAACCCAGAAGAGCCAAAATAGTTCTCAGCAACAAGAGCCATGTGGGAGGTATTACAATACCTGACTTCAAACTATACTACAAAGCCATGGTAATAAAAACAGCATAGTAAGGGCACAAAAACAGACACATAGACCAATGGAGCAGAATTAGAAGACTCAGAATTAAGTCTTCACACTACTTCACAAAAGAAGAAATACAAATGGCCAATCAATATATGAAAAAATGTTCAACATCATTAACAGTCAGAGAGATGCAAATCAAAACTACCCTGAAATTTCACCTAACTCCAATGCCAATCATTAAAAACACAAACAACAACAAATGCTGGTGAGGGTGTGGAGAAGTGGGAACTCTATTACATTGTTCGTAGGATTGCAGTGCAACCACTTTGGAAAACAGGCTTGCTTTTTTTAAAAGAATACTTCATAGGTAGTTTTGTATATTTCCATCAGGACATAGAGTCAGGCTGAGCTCCTATACTATTAAGGATAATTGATGATAATAAGCCATTATTCATGAAGAAATGTTTATATAGCAAATTTTCATTTCCCATCATTCTTTCTTCATTTAATTGCCACACTATCTCTTTGTGTGTGTGGTACTGTGGATTGAAACACCCAGAAGTATTCTACTTTTGGACTACACCCCTAGCCTTTCTAAAAAATGTATTTATTTCATTTTTTTTTTTTTTGAAACAGTATCTCACTAAGTTGCTGAGGCTGTCCTTGAACAATTGATCCTCTTGTTTCAAACTCCCAAGTACTGGGATTGCAGGAGGCATATGCTACCATGCCTGGCAATCACACTACTTTTGAAAGAAACAAATTTCTCTATTGACTATTTAGTTACATGGCAATAGAGTTTATATTTTTAAAAGCACGGTTGGTGGTCAGTTTCCTACTATTATATTATTTAAAAATCAACAAATTGTCTCAGTTTTAGACCTTTGATTGCAATTATATTATATTTATCTTTTCTGAATTTCTCATTTTGGCTAAACTCTTTACACAATTAATTAGCTCTTTCTGACATTAAACTCACTTTAAATTCCCACCAACATCCTTGTATACAAGTAGCCTATATTTTCTAATTTGCTTATTTTTCTGGCTCTTTATTATCAGTCTTTCTCTACTATCTTTTATTTTGTTGCTTCCTTTTAAATGTTGATATTGTGAGGATATAATCCTCCATACTAAATTTGAAGTTCAGATCATTTTCTTAAAATATTGTTCCAGTGCTATCATGTCTTACTGAACATGACCAATAATTAGCCATACTCTAAGCATTTTTATAATCAGCATACCCAAACAGCATAGCTTATCTTTACACTACTTATATCTCCTCTCATATTTTCTAACACAGAGAAATTAATACCTAGTATATAGTTAACAAATGTAGATATCTAAAAATTTATATTTTAATTTGTCTTTTCCTTCACCTCCTTTAAAACTCATCATAAAATCTCATACATTCCACATTGAATATGTTTCTTAGATATATTACTGGCAAATAAGGAAAAGTGAAATAAAGTTAAAAGTAATGGTAAACTGGAAAGGTAGCTTAGAAAATTAAATATATTGTCTAGGACCAAAGATATATACTTGTTTAACAATACTTTATTTTATAAACTTGTTTTTGGATTGGGAACTTAACCAAAAATCGGACAATATTGGAAATCAATTATATCAATAATATAGGACATTTTTTATTCCAAAGATTATCAAGTCTAATACTTTTTTACCATAAAAGTAAAAATAGAAAGCATATGGCTGACTAATCCTTTGTCCAAATAAATATGTATACCCCATAGAAAAGATGCTGAGCCATACCAAATAAATTGCTTTAGATTATGCTAAAAATATTTTTTTTAAAATAAAACTTTAGTTACAGTCATTTTAAAGGAAAAAACTTGAGTCTTTACACTCTGATATAAGAATAAAATAAAATAATTCATACATGCTCTGTAGAGTAGTAATAGCATTAACTATATCAGATAGGGAGGTCAGACTAATGAATAACAAATAACTACGATTCAGTCATCCTTCTAACATCTACAGATATGATATACCTTATGATGATATTAATATTAAAGAAAATATGTTATAAATATAATACCTCTGGGGTTTTTATGGAGGAACAAGTGGGTTGCAAATGTCTCAGTCCTTCGCTTGACTCATGTTAAGAAAGAAGTGAAGAATTATATTACAATTTTGCGGTAAAGCCCAGGTCTTTATCAGGATTTGCTGAATATTCCTCATGTTTAATCATGAGCTTCCCCTTCACGGTCTGTCAGAGCACATGGTCCTGATTTTCCATAATCTAAAGGAAAGTTTCCTAAAAAGTAAAATACCTTGCTCTTTAGAGAAGAAAGTTTGGGGTGGGGGGAAATGCTTCTTGCTTCTACAAAAAGTAGTCCCAAAGTCAAAGTCAAATTGGTTTTGAAAACCCTGCACATCTTTTCCTCTCTCAGAGCTTCATGAAACATCTAAAAAATACAAGGCCTTAACTAAATTTAATTCAATGAATCCCCAAATGTTTCACCATAAGACCCTTTTAGCTAGTAGCAATATTACTACTGCCACAAGGCTGATTCTGAGTGAGGGTCATCCCTATGAGCGCTTCCTCAGTTAACTGTAAGAATGCTAAAGTTTTCCAGCCCATGTTGGGAAACTCAGGGAAATACCAATAAAAGAAACCTGTTCTTCCTTACATCTTTGCCAATGCAATGTATTTGCATAATGATTCAGCCAGACTTGTTCCTGATTTTAATGAGGACCAGTGCAACAGCACAATTATGATGAGTCTGGATGGAATTGGGTGGGCCCTAAAAACATAAAAACCTAACTAGTCAAATTCACAATATTTTGAGCATGCATTTCTTTTATTTCCAATATCTAGAATACAGCTTCAATGAAAATCTTACTAAATAAAATATTAAAACATAATTGAATCATGACCTTGGACTTATTATACTTAGTACACTAGTGAACATATAATTTGATACAAATATTATAAAAACAGACAAATACTTTAAGCCAACAGACTTGAGGTAAGTGATAATGAAGCTTGTCTGAAAGAAAAGAAATGTGTAACAAGCAGGTACTGAGAGAATATCAGTAGAAATGAGTGCATGATCACAATACATCAACCCTAAGGAACAGCATAGAAAGACCAGTCTTACAAACAAGACTGAAAATCATGAAAGCATTTGGAATATACATATATACAAATATGTATATATAGACATATAAAAACATGCAGGTATATACATATATGTACAAAATTTCCCTAGACCTTAAGAATATTACACATAATATGAAAAAGAGAGAAGTATTAAAAATAAGACTATATGTATGTAGAATTTTAAAGAGTTAGTTCTGGAGAAATGACTCAGAACCAAAGATACTAAACAACCTTATTTCCTTATTTTGTATTATTTATCATCCATAGATGAGAGCCAGAGGAAACTAGGAATATCTGCAAATCATCAAAATTAGTTTATATAGATTTTGAAAGGAACCAATTCATAGCCCACATTAAATTCTCAAAGGGATACTTAACAATAGGATGTTAAAAGTTATTCATTTACATATGTACACATGTCAATCTCAATACTCTGTATGGTAAAAGGTGAGATGGGAGGCAGGAGACAGGGTACTAAGTACTGTATAATGTATGCCATTGTCAACATGATTTACATTATGGCATGAGACCATAATGCACCAATAAAAGCACATAAAAAATCATTGATTTAAAGTACTCTTCAGAAATCATGTACTACTAAGTAAATAGCTTCTAATAGGACTTTTTTACTATTTCAATTTATATTCCCAAATGTAAATTCTAGAGAATTATCCTAAGATATCACCCTTGAAAATATCAGATCAAAGCCAAGTTCTGTAATCCCTGTACTTGAGAGGCTGAGATGGAAGGATCCCAGATTCCAGGACAGTGTACAATAATTCAGTGAGACCATATTTCAAAGTGAGAAATAAAAGAGATCTAGAGGTGTAGTTGAGAGGTAGAATGCCCCTGAGTTCAATACCCAGTACCATAAAAATTTAAAAAGATTAACTCCATTGTAACTCTTGTTCAGTCATGCTTGCCTATTTTCATCAAAGCACCTTAGAAATATGTAATTTCATTTGCATGATCTATTGCTTATTGTTTGTTATTCTGTTTGGAATATAAGCCCCATACAAGCAGAAACCAGATTTATTTCACTTACTGCTATGCCCCTATTACATAGTACAGTTCTTGGAACAACATAGGCATTCAAGATATACTGTTTGAATGGAAGAAGTAAAACACATTGTATATATAGTAAGTCCCAAATAAGTGCTAATAATTATAAATCTGGGAGATCATGAAATACCAAACACTAATAAATTACTTCTAGTCTTTAACCAATTGAAGCATGATATGAGACAACAATGAGACCAAATGAGGTCCTTACAAGCCCTAAAATAGAGAGTTTCATCATATTACTGAATGGAAGAATGTGACTTAAATTGTGTATTTTTCTTCCCCCCACACCTCCAGTCAAAAAAAAAAAACAAACAAAACTCTGTAAACTACCCATTGATAAAATCCAGTCTGTGAAATTGACTTCAAATATTCTTGCACACTCTTCATATAGAAGATTTTACCTTATCTCATAAACTTGGTCTCTACCATAACACAAAGTAGAAGAAAATGGAGAGTTTCCAATCACCACAGCTTATCCAGAAGACTGCCCCTAAAACCCATTGAGATATATTTCTTGGTTGCCAATTTTTTAGGCAAAGTAACCCCCAACATAGTAATAATTACAGTGTGGCCCACTGAATGTTAGGCTTTCTGTAATCAGATTCCATAATCTTCCCCTAATAAAGAAAAGCAAGCAAATGGTAGCATTAAAATAAAAGGATTTTCTTCCAGTTATTTTTCCAAGATAACAGAATTATTAGTGAATACTTTTATTAGACTGTGGCAGAGATATAAATAGAGAAGGCAAATAGTAATTCTTTCCATTTATTGATGTTGAGGTTATTATTATTATGATTTTCAGGGTAGGATCCGTGTCTTCAAGAAAATTATAGTCTAGGAGGGTGAAGCATACCACCAAAAAAATTAAATACAGTAAAGCAATAGTGTATGAGGTTTTAGGAACAAGTAAAATGGAATCGTGAATATCTCATGGCTAAGAAAA
Source organism: Graphiurus murinus (assembly GCA_004027655.1). Lineage (NCBI taxonomy): Eukaryota > Metazoa > Chordata > Mammalia > Rodentia > Gliridae > Graphiurus > Graphiurus murinus. The sequence continues at coordinate 37,177 of PVLC010008834.1, forward strand.
GGCTTCTTCATGGAGTTTACATTCTAGCAGAATAATGTGCAATATGGTAACCCTTAACCACCGGTTTCTATTTAAATTTAAATTAATTAAAATTGTGTTTCAGTCAGCATTCTCACTGCTGTGACCCCAAATAAAACTTGACAACAATAACATGGAAGAAAAAGATTTACTTGCTAACAGTTCTGGAGATTTTAGAGGTTTAGTCCATGTTATGCCAGGTGAAATCTATGGAGGTCAGGGCATGGTGTGGGAAGCAGAGAAGTGTGCAAGTGCTCTACTTTCACATCACAGAGGTCAAAAGCAAGAGAGCCTAAAGGGGGTCCACAGATGTTGCTCCCAATGCTACACTCCCAGTAACTCACCTCCTCCAACCACACCCACTTGCCTAGGTAGTAAATCCATTACAATGTGTTTTCCCAATGATGAGATTAGAGCCCTCATGATTTAATTATATCATCTCTGAATATCAATGCATGATTTCTTTCAGGGAATAGTCTATATCTAAACCATAGCATTAAGTAAGTTTAAATTCAATTCTTCAACCTCACTAGCCACATTTCAAGGGCTCAATACTCTCATATAGCTAGTAGCTATTCTGTTGTACATCACAGATGCAGAATATTTCCACAGTGACAGAGAACTCTATTGGATAGCACTGATCTAGAAAGCAGACTCCCTTAGATGCTACTCTGTGTGGAGAATGTCTATAGAAAACAAGATTAGCACCAAGAAAAACAGCTAGGATAGAGATACAATAAATGAAGTAGCTAAGAAATGATTAAACCAAAAAAATAGTGAGGATGTGGTAAAGTTGGAAATAATAGGGAGATCTATTTTTAGAAACTGAAGATGCCTAACATTCATGGAACACAAGGTTGATGACATTTGGTTAGGAAAGAAGAAAGATGAGTCCAAAATTTCTGTCTTGGGTGGCATAAGTGACTTAATGTAATTGGATTATAAAAGAGAGTATCCTAAGGACATGTAAGTTTCAACAAACCTAGCCTAGTTCTTTCCATGGTTAGTTTTCTTGACAAATTCAAAGACCCTACTTTGCAACCTTGTCTGCAGGCCCTTGGTTCCAGTGACTATTCAAATAAACATCCATGTCCACAATAATAAACCTTAGCATGCAGCACTGTGCAGTTACATTTCTTTCAAAAAGAGCAACACAATTTTTATTGACAGAGCTCTGACTCAAAAGTCATGGATGGGCATCAATCTACATTATCAAAAAAAACACTCATTGTAGACTAAAAATACATTATTGCCTCAAAGATGTCATCTCAAATATTAGTTTATTTACTGCATATATCTGGAATTAAAGGCATAATTATTTAGAACTTCCTAAAATATCAGAATAAAATAGAAAAAAAATTCTGCAAAAGTTAAGTGGGGGGAGATTTAAATTCTCCACTTTTTGGAAGACGAAATAATTTCTAGATCTGAAACATATTTTTTCTAGAAGTCTTATACCAAAAGTTTCATTCATTAATCTACAATTAGCATAATCATTTTACTAAGAATTCTTGTTGAAGCAATGGACGATGATTGAAAGATAGAGTAAAAAATAAAATATACTATAGGTAGTAGCTGCTCATTTTTCTCCACCTACATATTAATTTGTATTTCCTGAAATCAGTGCACTTGGGTGCAAAAAAATTATTTGGGAAATAGCCTCTGAAAACAAAAATGAGGAAAGAAGAAAAGAAAGCATGCTAACACTGAAAAATCAAGGAGAATGTCCCTCAGAAATGAGTTTGCTTAGGTAGAAACACTGCATATCAATCAACAAGTTTCCATCCCATATTGATTAAAAGTTGACCTCAGGGACTTTACTATCCACAAACTTTCCTGCCATAATTGAACAGGTGTTTTATGTACCTTTGGCTTCAGCAAAAAAGAAAAGTACGGGTATACACCAAAGAGTCAAGATTTTTACCCTAAGTCAGAACTATGTATCAGTGCTCGTTGCCCTCTAGCACTTGTACTACTCAGATCCACTCAGGCCTCACACTAAGTCTGTCCTTCAAGACAGAGGCAGCCTTATTGGTCTGTGACCAATGCAGTCTTAGAGTCCATGCCCACTGGGGCCTGAAGCTTGAAGCTTGGGTTTTAATGCCACAGTGGCCATTTTGAAATTCTTTAAAGTTTATTTTTGAATTTGTATTTTGTTAAGTGAAAGTTGATAGTATACTGAAGCATGTGTGAGTTGGGGTGCTGAAGGGGAGAAGGGTGCTGGGCATCTTGGCTCTTGTGTCCAACCTTCCTACCTACTCCCTGAGAAGGGTTCTAGACTATCTCCTCCCTGTGCGCTAGGACTGCAGGTCAACAGCTCCCTACCCATGCTGGCCCCTACCCCAGTGCTGCTGACTTTCTCTTCCTCAGAAGTGACTAGATGTCACTATTGGGCCAGGCTTGTGTGCTATCATCCTGGCTCCCCACCCCTCCCCCCTTCAGCAACATGAGCACAGGTGCAGGGAGGGTTGTTGAGTGGTCACATGTTCTGTAGTATATTGGAATGAGGTATGGCAGTGGCAGTCCTGGTCCTGAATTGTAGCATAACGAGATACTTAGGGACAAGCCTCTTGTCACCCCAACCAGGTAAGTGCTCCTAACATGGAGGTTACAATCCTTTGGGGATCTCCCATCCACCATGTACTGGGACTGTGAGTAATTAGAAAAAGAAAACTGACTCCCCAACCCTAGACTCTTCCTACCTTGCATGGTATCTTGGTTCTGCAGGTAGCAGGAGGGCAACCCTGACATCCTGTAGGATCATAAACGTACTGAGATAAGGTAGGATCTCCAATACCTGTGAAGGTCTATGCCTCTCCTAGGGTATCCCTTTACCAGAAGGAGCACTATGTTAAACAGTATATTTAAAACACCCTGATCAGTCAAGAATAAGACTAGAAGAAAGAAAGGACAATGCTTTTGTATCAATAGTGGCACTTTCTTTCATCCTTTTTAACATGAAGCCTCACATTTTCATATTGAATTGGGCCCCACAAATTGCATTGTCATTTTTTTATAAGGAAGTAGCTAGCCATACTCTTTAAAAGGGGATTTAATACAAAAGAAACAAACTGCTAAAACTGTCACTGGACAGGGGTCCCAGAAGGTCCTTCCAATAGAATAAGGGGACCTCAACTAAGCCTGGGCAGAATCTTGACCTATGCTGCTGAAAAGAATTCCAGAGCACAGGGAAATCAAGGAACAAGCAAAGAGTTACTAAAGAATAGTAAAAGCATACACACCCAAAGACAGAGTGCAGATGCCTCTAAGGTTCTGTTATTTGGCAACCATGTAAGCAAATCAAGTATACTATAAGCTTTTCCATTACAGTGGTGGCAGAGACACTGTAATCAGGTTAGGGAAATCCATATGTGTCACAGGGGTAGAACCATAGAAGATATATGAATTAATTTATCTAAGGGATTTTTCTGGCATCAAGTGCTCATTGCCAGTTCTGCAGTAGCTCAATCAGCCTTAAAAGGGGAAATGCTTTTGGGTCCTGAACAACTTCCATCTCTTCCATCATGAATGTTCTACTCATAAGCTCACTGCACAATTATTGAAGCCAAGGATAAGACTCACTGATACTCACCAGGTAAGTTATCTTGCGTATCTGGTGTCTACGTAACTTCTCTACATTGGGTGCTCTATGGTAGGTATTGATGTGAAACACAAAGATTGTCTCATTTGTGCTCATTCCTGTAGACCCTATCAGCATGCCACTTCTCCAGAGGTCCTTGCTTCTAATTTTCCAATTTGCTTTTCAAGGCCCTTGAGTCAACATGTAAAGGTACTCACCAGAATCCAGATTCTATATATATCATCACTTCAGGCCACTTCCTCCTTCAAATTACACATACAAGTGTACTTCTCACAGGTCTACTAATGCAGTAACAGTCCATTTTAAGCTAACATCAACAGAACATGCTAAACAATTTGATATCCAATATCTTACTTTTCATCTATCATCAATTAGGAATGGAAACACAACCCTCTTGAGCCGTATAAATGTAAACTGAGAGAGTGAGATGTCAATGCAAGAGAAGTGGGTGACCTAGAAGACAGAATCATCACTTTATGAAACTTGTTTACTTCCACTGAATATTCTGGGGATTTTTCAAAAAGGGATCTTTATTATATGATGGTTTACTACTGTGCCCACAGAATCCACATAATGAGAACTGAAAACATCCAGAAGCTTTATTAAGTCATGAAGTCACTCTCATCAGTCCCTACTCATTTCCAGTAATACATCATAACACTCAGCAATCAAATGCTGGAATTACAGCATTATCTAATGTTTCCACTTCATCTATGCCTTATTGCAAACCACCTCAAATGAGAATCTTATTGATAGTGATGTTATAGAATACCACTTACCATCTATAATGAAATGTGTTACATTCCAATGGTGAGAGGCTACCATGATTATGCATGTTAGATAACTGAAAGTACTCACTAAACTCAACATAAAATACCTATGTAAGACTTCAGTGAAGCTAAAAGATTTTCTACAGAGCTGTAGAGAAGCATGGGGATGGGGGAAAGAGCTTCTAGACACAGCTTCCCAGAGTCTTGTCTTAGTCTAACAGGATACTCTTTGCCTCTGGATTATGAAACATCAAGACAAATGTGATATATCTTGATTTCAGGTCAGTTAGGAAAAAAATTTCCAGTATTTTTTTTTAATGCCTATTGGACAAGTATCCCAGTCAACAGCTAAGAGTTTTTACCGGGTATAAAATGTCAATCTACACATCCCTAAATGACATAAAAAGGTGGCTCTAGGTACTGCCAGGGGAGTTTCAAACATTTAGTAACAAATTACAAATTTCTATCTAGTCTATCAGGTAGTTATCTTGGCATAGAGTCAGCATCAGACTCTGCAAATCCCATAGATAACTTAGATAAGCAGACCTACTTAAAGATAACTTTATCTTACAGTGACCTAGTTTCACAATCTCAACTTGAATCATTGCTTACCTCTGGTTTTTACTTCTTATATTTTTGGGTGTTCACTAAGCAGAACCTAAGTCAAGGACATAGCTGGAAATATTTAGTTCAGAGATTCCTAGAAAGCAAAATTAGGGAACAGAAAAATGAGACAGGAAAAAACAACAGCTAAAAAAGAGTTCCTTGAAGTCTTAGCTGGAATCACTGAGAAGTGTAAACTACTGCATTCTATAAATACCTGTTTGAGGGACGGAATTCTGGGACACCATTCCTCTGGTTTGAGTGTTATCCTTGGAGGTGTTAACACTCCCATTCTTTCAGGCTGCACAGAAAAGCTGAAGGAGCAGTCTCTTATGGCTCTGGAGAAGATCCTGTGCCAGCAGTTTTCAGGTATTTTAATAATCTGCTGGAAAACACTGCCATCATCAAAAATTAAATTCCTTAAGCGTTTAATTAAATAAAATTTAAAAATAATGTTCATTGGTATTTAAAACCTGTCAGGATTAGCATCCCTAATCTGAAAGTTCAAAAACAAATGCTTCAGTATGCTCTCCCCCCCTACCCCCCATCCATTCCCTTCTGTTAAGTCTACTTCTTGAACTTGAGAGGGAGGGAGGGCGAGGGAGCGGGGTGGGAATCGGGGATAGGGTCAGATGAGAAATGTGTGCACATTTGTCTTTATCAATTTGTACCTAACAAAAATGTATAAATACAAAGCACTAATTATTACAAAAAAAAATGCTTCAAAATCAAACTTGAAGTGCTAGTATGATATCACAAGTAGAAAATTCCACATAACCTTACATGACAGATTAGGGTCAAAATGCAGTTGAGCTAAAAATATTGTTTTAAATTATCTTCAACTCAAATGCATAAGATATATACAAAACAAATGAATTTTGTATTTAGACTTAGGTCCTACCTTTAAGATTATCTATCTATCTATCTATCTATCTATCTATCTATCTATCATCTATCATCTATCTATCATGTATTTATCATCTAATACAAATATTCCACAATCCTACAAATCCAAAATGAAATTAATTTTGTATTTAGACTTATGTCCCATCCTTAAGATATCTATCAATCATCTATCATCTATCTATACACAAATATTCCACAATCCCCCAAATCCAAACTCCAAAACATTCTGCTTATATGTATTTCAAATAAGGATCATCAAACTGTATTTTCTAATATCTATCCTCTTGAGTTTATTATATCCGTATGATGAAATACTAATAAAAAGTACTATTGCATATCTCCTCCTAAAATGCATTCAATTAATTTCACTGTAGCTTGAAATTAGCCAGGGTAGGAATACTTACACCATGAAAATCAACAAATGGTACCAAGGAGAGCTTGATTACTGTCTCTATCTCCAGCTATATCTACTTATCAATTGCTAGTGCTCTGTTGCAAAATGATGATCTTTGACATAGGAAACAGTAATTTGGATTTGACAATCTATATGGCTGAGACCAGAAATCAACCAAGAAGATGTGACATTGGTAATTAAAATAATATGTTATACTCCAAGTCCCTTACAAGTCTCTCTTGTAATAACTCTTCTACCAAGACTTTCTATGATTCTCCCTACTTAATTGAATTTCTACTGAAATATCCCCTTACCTCCTTCTGCATGGCTATTTTTGTTATTATTTATTTATCATAACAAAATTCATTAGTATTTGAATTCACTTGATTTTATGCTCATTGTCTCTTTCTATTATGAGATACAATCTCTCCAGGAAAAAAACATTAAAAATCTACCTTCTTTACTATTATTTCAATGCCATGATGAATAGCTAACATACAGGTGTTTGTTCAATAAGAAAACCACTTGATTAATAAATAAGTTGTCATTTGAGAAGGAGGATAATTTAGCTAGTGCTAAATTACACATAAAAACAGATTACATTTTTATTAAAGAATGAGAAGATAATTTGGTAAGAGGAATGATAGTATTTATCCCATTTGTCACACTTCTTATAATCACATAGTTAATTAACTATCTTGCCAGATTTTAATGTCTAGAAGGCATCAAATGATACCTGTGCTTACCACGGCATCTGAATTACATAACATGGTATTCAAGGAAAAATCAGCTGCCCTATAAGAATTTGTTGAATGAAGAGATTAAAAAATGGCCCTGGGACTCAACTTCTTGTACATGATTAACACAGCAGTAAAACTGACCTGTATTGTTGTAGATGTTTATGTCTGTAAGGAACTGAAACAAACTTTTCTATTAGAAACAACATTTTCCAGAAATTGTCAGAATTTTTAATTAAGAATACATCATATGCCCAGTACTGGATTGGAAACAGAACAGAAAAAAAGAATGAAATGTACAGTTTACAGAGTTCTTAAACACCTTTGCTTGTCTAGCATTTATCTACACAAAAGATCACATCTCCAACTCTCTAATGTTCCAATATTTGACTAAAATATAGCAAAATCTGTCTTTTGTAGTCGTGAATATTTACTTGAAGTAGTACTTTTTAGTAATTTATTACTTAGGTCTCCAGGTCTGCAAAAGAATTCTCAACATTCATTCCTGTCTTTTCTTGCATTAGCTTTTTACACCTTCTTCTTTTGCCCTTTTCTTTTCTGATCTATTGCATTGTCTGTCTGTATCTGTCTTTCCCTCCACCTTATCTCCTCTATTTTTCTTTTGTGTAAGAAAACTATCGAGAAAGTTTTTACCTGTGCCTATGTGTTGTAGTGTTGGTCCTATATTCTCTTCAAGTAGCTGCAAGGTCTCTGGCCTGACTTCCAGGTCTTTGATCTACCCTGAGTTGATTCTTGTGCAGGGTGAGAAAGTGGGGTTTATTTCCATTTTCCTGCATATGGTTAACCAGTTTTGCCAACACCATTTGTTAAAGAGGCTATCTTTTTCCCAGTGTATATTTTTGGCTCCTTTGTCAAAAATCAATTGACTATAAGCATATGGGTCTGTTTCTGAGTCTTCTATTCTGCTCCATTTATCGATGTGTCTGTTTTTGTGCCAATACCATGCTGTTTTTATTACTGTGGCTTTGTAGTAGAGTTTGAAGTCAGGTATTGTGATACCTCCTGCATGGTTCTTGTTGCTAAGAACTTCTTTGGCTATCCTGGGCTTTTTGTTGTTCCAGATGAATTTTAGGACTAACTTTTCTATGTCTGTGAGGAGTGACATTGGTAATTTAATGGGAATTGCATTGAATCTATAGGTCACTTTTGAGAGGATGGCGATTTTGATGATATTTATTCTTCCTATCCAAGAGCATGGAAGATCTTTCCATCTTCTAAGGTCTTCATCAATTTCTTTTTCAACTTTTTATAGTTTTCCTTATAGAGATCTTTTACCTCTTTGGTTAGGTTTGTCCCTAAGTACTTTATTTTTGGGGGTGCTATTTTGAGTGGAATTATTTTCTGAATTTCTTTTTCAGTGGATTTATGGTTGGCATACAGGAAAGCTTCTGATGTTTTATGATTGGTTTTATATCCAGACACTTTGCTGAATTTGTTGATCAGTTCTATAAGTTTTTTGGTTGACTTTGTCATTAATTATTACTATTATTACCCTCTAGTACTGTAAAGGCAGAAATGAAAATAAAAATAATTATCTATTATACATTCAGTAAAACATCTTTCAAAGAATTTGTGTAACTATGAAAGTTATAATAAAATGGTGCTTCCTTAGAAAGTTTTATAATTAGAATGAAATCAATTCTTCTGTGTCTTATAGATCACTCTCTAAACATTACTATTTTAAAATAATTTTAGTGTCTTCAAGTAAAATAAAAAGTATATAAATATGTAACTATAAGGTTTGAAGTCCTGAACAATGTCTTCAGTTTTATGCATAAAAGGAATATGGTACAAGGAAAAGATAACTTTGCCATGGAGTTATGCAGACAAATTTCCTACTACAATGTTTCTCACCTTTTTTCTGCTCTTTATAACTCAATTGAATTTAATTTCTCTGACTTGAATTTCTTGTTGTTTATCATAAACATCCTTCTCTTCCTTGTATTATAGGTAGAAACCAGGATTGTCTATTTTTATAACATAATTATGAGAAAAAAATCTTCATTATAATAACATTTTTATTCCAACTTCATGTTATAATATTTATTTTTATTTCTAGTCATGAATTTCTTATTGTGGCCTTTTTTCTTATTAAAAAAAATAATTCTAGACATTTTAATTCTATCATATGGAATCAAATATATGTTCACAATTCTCCTAGAATCTATATGATGAGTGTGAAATAATCCTCCAATGCAATTTGTTGCATATATATTTATTATTTGCTTACTATTTATTATATATGCATATATATTTATTTCTATATATTTGTTGCATATATATTTTAAATCCAGCAAATTGTGCATAAATAGTCAGGTATAGATTCTTAGTCATAGGCCACAACTATTTTTATGTTTAAGAAGTAAATATTCTTAATTTAAGACTAGTGAAAATAATAAATTTGAAGAATAAAAAACTATGATGTACTTACACAATTATATCAAGATCACTCACTGAACTGAACTTGAGAGGGAGGGTGGGCGAGGGAGTGGGTTAGGAATTGGCGAAGGGGTCAGATGAGAAATGTGTGCACATATGTCATTATCAATTTGTACTGAACAAAGATGTACACATACAAAGCACAAATTATTACAATAAAAAATCTCAAAAAATAAATAAATAAAAAATAAAACAAACAAAAAAAGAATATAAAATTTAGTCTGGTCCTATAATCAGAGATTCAGATTCCAAGATTTTTTAAAAAGTTGAGTATCAAACAATTCTAGTAGACTCCAGGTATAATCTGTAAGACTTAATTAATTCTTGGTCTGAACATATATCTCCCCAACCTACCACAGAGAGGAAAAGCATAATATTAAAACATTAAAACCATACATATTCTTTGGGGAAAAATAGTACTCCATTTCAGTGGCATGCACTGGAGGGAACTGGCATGTCCACCTGTCCCTATAATCCCTAAACTCATGGGAAGCTCCTAATCAGAGTAAAAAGATAAGCCAAATTATATGCTATTCTTCTAGATGTGACTTCTAGTGCCTGAATTTCAAGGATGCAGTTCTGATTATAATTTAGGAAATATTTTCGCTTTGAGACAATGAAGAAAATGGGGGAATTGATAAAAATTCAGTAAAATTATGACTATTTTACTTTTCAATAAAGACTGTAATTTCTTTCGTGCTTCATAACTAAGATGTACTTAAATACATGGAAAACTGACCATTAATTTTTATAAAGACATGCTTAATTTATTTTACATGGCTAAAAAATCAAAGCAACAAAGATCTAAAAATGGAAACCTTTTTTCCTGTATAGTTGATTATTTTTTTAAACTCAAACACATCATTAGGAAAATGGCAGCACTTTGGTGAAAGATTTCTTTGGGAGTAATTCAATTTTTCATGCTCTCAGAAGCATATCGGTTTTATTTAGGCTTAAATGCAACTATTTGTTCATTTGTTTATGTTTTAAAAATCAAAATACTTCTTTGCTTATCGAGCGTCTCTCCTTTTTAGCTGGAGACCCTCTTATGCCTCATCTTCTCCCTAGCATCCGCATATTAGGGAGAACATATGCTGTTTTGCTCTTTGTGACTGGCTAATCTCACTCAACATAATGTTTTCCAATTGCATCCATTTCCCTGCAAATAACATGATTTTGTTCTTCTTTATGGCTGAGTATAATTCCATTGTGTACATATCCCATAGTTTTGTAATCCATTCATCTGTCGATGGACATCTTGGCTGCGGGGAGGGGGGTCACCCTAAGGCACATGATGTACTTTCACAACTCTATCAAGGTCACTCACTGAATTGAACCTGAGAGGGAGGTAGGGCGAGGGAACAGGGTGGGAACTGGGGAAGGGGTCAAATGAGAAATGTGTGCAAATATGTCGTTAACAATTTGTACCTAACAAAGTTGTATGCTTACAATGCACGAATTACTACAATTAAAAAAAAAAAAGAAAAAAATTAAAATACCATATGCTTATAGTAGAAAGTACCAAAAAGTTATGTAAGATTTAAAATTAGTTATGTTTATTTTAGTCCAGTTTTAGAAAGTTCTAATTATTATTAATTAATTTATTTATTTATATTGTGGTACTGGAGATTGAGTGAACCCATGGGTGATTTACCTTTGAGATACATCTCCAGTCCTATTTTATTTTTTTTATTTTGAAACAGGGTATTGCAAAGTTACCACATGCTGGCCTCAAACCTGCAATCTTCCTGTATCAGTCTCCCAAGTATTAGGATTATACCTCTCTCAGTTAGGTTTCACTATTTATAATAACAATTTAACAATGCTCAAATAAGTCATTTCCCATCTTCCAATATCATATATGCACACACACACACACACAGTATTACATTTTGTTATATAATGAAATAGCATGTACCAATCTCAAATATAACAAGGTTACCTCGTGATAAAATTATAATTGAGTGGGTATCATTTATTAACTTCAACTTTCTTGAATTTTAATTTCCAGTAATATAATATAGACAAGTTGTTTTTAATAATACACCAAAAATACACTAGAATAGTCCTCACTGAGAAAGAACAAAAAGATTCCTTTCCATAAACATTAATTGTTATATGGATCAATCAGCACTTTGGACAGCCTGAAATACTTCCTCTGTCTTGAGATAGTCTTTTCTGGTGTGTTGGCTTTTCTTTTTGGCTGCTTTTCTTACTCCCTTACAAGGCCATTCTCTTCTTTATAGCTAAAAAATGTTGACATTTCTTCAACTTGATCTCATAGAGAGATAAATGTGTGTTTGCATTTAATATTTGCACTTGTGTGTGTGTGTGTGTGTGTGTGTGTGTGTGTGTGTGTAAAGAAAGAGAGAGGATGAGATTATATTGGTTCTATTCCTCTAGAAAATGCCGAATAATACACTATTCAAATGTGGTCAATGGTTTGGAACCATCATGTTACAACCTCATGCAACAATTTTTATCATAGAACTTGATAAAAGTAAAGAAGCTTGGCCTCCACTCTGGACCTACTAACATAGAACTTATATTTTAACAAGTTTCACAGTGATTTGTGTGCATATTACAATTTCAGAAGGATATCACTTTCTTAAGTTTAAAGTACAAATTTCTCAGTGTGATTTTATTAGGTTAATAGCTATCTCTCTCACTAGGGTATAATTCCATCATTATAGAATTCTGTCTCATAGGACTAACCTAGTTTCTAGTCCAAATCAATTGAACTCCCTAGCCATAAAATCTAAATGCCAATGTGAAGATCACAACTAATATTATGTAGTACAGGGTATGGGGTTAATTCAAGTTATTATTACTCACATTTTATCACTCTGGTGTAATATTTCCCAGTCTTAATTATGCTTCCTATCCGAGATAAAATTCCACTGACCGGGGAACTAGTAAGTCATTAAAATTACCAAAAAATATGATGGAAAAAAAGTTATCAATCAAAGAAAGTATACACATATACTTGACTTTACTTATTTACAAATACCATATAGGTAGTAGCCATTTGTATTTGATTGCTCATTTTAAAGTCAAAAGGAAACAGGAAGAAATGGTTTTCCTTTTTCTCCCAATTACAAGCTTTCTAAATATCCTATACAAGTATATATTATTCCTATAGTTTTAATTTATTTTGCTATAATTTGTTTATTGTTTTATAATGAAGAGCGTATTTACCAAATTTTATTTGATGTATAACCATGATGTTTTGTAATTTATTAAATGGAATATGTTCTTATTTAATGGAGTACTTTCTCTTGATTTTCATGGGATTCAGAAAACAGTGGACAAAAACAGTTGGACCAATAATTCAATATTTCTGTGTTCTCATCTACAACCTCAGGTTTCATTTATGAATTGATACAGCAAGACAGAAATATGTTCTTTTTTCTTAACATGTTACAACCTCATGCAACAATTTAATAAAATATCCAGAAACATATTATGTCATTTCTGAAAAATATAGCATAATATAATCATGTATATTTCAATTATTAGATATTCGGACCAACACTGATCTACACATAAGAAATGATAAAATCAAAGTGCTTTACTACTTTTACTATTATGCTAATATTTTCTGTAATTGATAAAAGTAAAACATAAAGAATTGATGTTATTTAAATAATTTCGGTTAGAATAGTCAACATTCCTCTAATTGCCATAATTATTTTGTCTAACACTAAAAAGAGAAATTCAAACAGGGAATTCTCTGGAGGATGATCCATAATAAATTTTATTTCTTTGTCTCTACAATATAATCAGAAAAAAAAAAACAGTTATAGAGTTATAGAAGAGATACTCAGGTCCACTCACTTACTGGAATGCATTAATAAAATAAGAATGAAAACAAGATTAAAAATGCTTTTAAAAGTCTGCTCATTTTTCTTCATCATTTTAATGTAATACCAAGAAATATATTTAGTTTTCACTATGGTGAATTATTGAAACTACGGAAGGTAAAATTTTTTTCTTCACAATGGAGCAGAAGTATTCTCTTTTCAAATAGCTATGTGAATCAGCCTGGGTTATAATTTGCTTGGCTACCACAGCAACTAGGAGAGATGGGTAGTTGGCTTTATGATTCCTCTCTTCCTTTTTATCCTATAGGTATTTCTTCTGTTTTCTTTAATGTTCGTTTTTTGGTCTCTGTAGCATAGTCAAGCATTTATATAAAAAATTATAAAACCATATTCTGAATAAAAGATACACTTGCAAAAAATTACTCTAAAATGTAATGATGATTTTCAAGTGATTAATGAAAAGGGTTTCAAATTAAAGTAAAAGGTATTTGCACTAAAACCTATTAATGACTAAGGACATTACATAATCAGGGAAGTAGACATCAATTAAAGCATATTCTTAATAGGAAATCAACTAATTGTTTCACTCACATTATTCTTTTAGTTTACATAAAAGTAGAAGAAAATAAGTGAGTCCAAAACACTTGTAGTGATTACCCAACTAGAAGAAAACATATAATCATAGGAAGAATTAACATATACCCTCTCCCCAGGAGCTAGCAGGTAATAGAGAAGAAAACCTGTGAATAGGTGCTCAGTCTTCAAAGGCACTTAACCCCCTTACTCACCCCCATCTTTGCCTTGCTCTGGAATGTTGCAGCAATTGCCTGAGAAGTTGCTGGAACCATCTCTTCTTCTTTGTCCATGGGACTATTCTTACTGATGGATGAAATAAACCGTTGATTCTTTGTTCTCATTGATCGTAGGTCTCATAGCTTGCTTAAAATATATTTTACAGCTGGACGTGGTGGTGTATGCTTGTAATCCTAGTACTTGGGAGGCTGAGACAGGAGAATCCAGGTTCGTGGCCAGTCTCAGTTACTTAGTGAGGCTTTCTGCAACTTCGTGAGACCCTGTTTCAAAATAATTAATAAAAAATAGGGCTGGCCAGCATTTGAGAGGCTGAGACTGGAGGATCCGCGTTGGTGGCCAGCCTCAGCTGCTTACTGAGGCCCTCCACAACTTAGTGAGACCCTGTTTCAAAATAAAGAATAAAAACTAGGGCTGGGGGTGTAGCTCGGAGGTAGAATGCCTGCTTTGAATCCTTACAAGAATATACAACTCAATTCTTACTTTTATTTATATTCAAAATGTTTTTTCCCTTAAATTCAACTGAAAGATCAAAAAGAATCTTGGAAATACACACACACACACACACACATATTTACAAGAAGTCAATAGTTTGAATGTTTATAATCTAGTTATATAGACAATTTTCAAATAAACCTTAGTTAATTGCACAGTTGTGGACCTTACTTCGAAATGTGTTTAAATGTCTACATAGAGAGTAAGGCTATCAGTAGCAGATATGTCACTATGGTAAATTCCTGCAGGGCTGTCACAGGGAATAAAAGTGTAACCTAAGGGAAATGAAGTGAAGATCCTTCAAAGTTTCTCCAAAGTATTGGTCTCAGAACAACTGAATTGGATCAAGTAAGCAGGCATATCACAACACTTTGGAAGAATAACTCTAGTGAAGGGCTAAATTCATACAGAAATACTTTGCCTGTTTGTTTAATATACCAATGCAGCAAAACAGTCCTTGAGAACAAATCAGAAATCCTGATGTAGGTGATTTTCTGTTTTAAAATTAAGAATCTTGGAAGCTTTCAAGTGGGAAATAAACATTATTAATCAACAAAAATAATCGAAACCTTGTCATTTTGGATAAGCTTGTACAAGTTGTTTTGGTGTATTTATTTTTGTTTAGTTTTTAATGTTTTTGTTTCATATTCCTTATAAGATAGAGATGATGACTGCTTAACTTTTCACTAGCTAGAAAGTATATGATTCTGTGATTGTCAATATTAAATACAGAACAGTAAATTTCACCTATGTATTATTTATATTAACTTATCATATTTTTAAACCTACTCTTGCAGAAAGTTTAATATCTTTTTTTCTTAGAAACACCTTTGTTATTTAAGCATATAATTATCAAACAATTGAAAATAATGTGATAAAACAGGGGTTAGATATCATTAATGTAATTATATCCCAATCATAGACCTTTATTAAGAAAGAGCAGAAGCTTCTTTCATTTACTGTACTAATCACTAAATAACATTTAAGACCCTTGCCATCTGACTTCACATATCATTATTTCCTCCTCCCTCACACTTTTAAGATATACGTTCAGCTGTTTAGTCACACTAGAAAATTCATGAATCTTAAATACTTTTATGTATATTTTCACCCTTTCATGTGATTCCTTTCCTTCTGAATATCGTCTTCTGCTTTCTGAAGCTGGAATAATGAAACCTCACTTGCATCTGATGACCTTACCTGATACTTCAGTCAGAAAAATATATTTTCTTTATTCTAATTGAGTACAGAGTACAGAAAATATTGTGCTTGTGTTTCTATACAAATCCAACTTTTCCCCTGTGCTTTACAACCCATTTCTTTTTACTTTCTCAGGTCTTCATTCATAACAGAATTATCCTCTTTGTAATCTGAATCATAAATTTCTCCCTCTCTACTAGGTCATTAAATCATCATTAAGAATGTAAACCATTCATAGCATATAGGTCACAAAGCTCTGCAGCTAATCTGGTGTACAACTCCAAGCTTCCTGTATCCTAGATTAAATTTTCCAAATATTCTTATTTATATAAATGATGCATATGAGGACTCCTGTTAATTGCAAAGAAAACCAAAGAAGCATATAACTATTTTGCAATTGTAACTATTCATTACATCAAAATGAATAATTATGAAGTGTAGTATCCCAAAACAAATTCTAACATATAATTAAAAGGCTGATATTGATAGAATTTTCTGAACATAAAAATAACTCAATGAAATTTTACTCAGCCATAAAGAAGAACAAAATCATGTCATTTGCAGGGAAATGGATGAAACTGTAAAAACATTATGTTGAGATCAGTCAGTCACAAACAATTTTTAAAAAATCATATGCTCTCCCTAATCTGTGGAATCTAAGGAGAAAGTAGGTCATAAGAGGGATCCTAGATGAAGGTGAAACTTTGGATGAGCAAAGAAGATGACTTAACTGAAGGCGATGGGGGGGCAAACTAATGCACATGATGTACTTTCACAAACATCAATATCAATCACTAAACTGAACTTGAAAAGGAAAGAGAGGGAGGGAATCTGGGAAGGGTTAAATGAGAGATGTGTGCATGTATGTCTTTACCGGCGTGTACCTAACAAACATGTATGATTACAATGCACCAATAAGAAAATAATACATATAGCATTAAATGGGCAGAATAAAAATAATCATTGAAGTTTGTCAAATTGACATTTCCATATAATTTAAGAACTATTATATTTAATAATTTGATTATTTCCTAGCAGAAGATTTTCTTCAGTTCTGTGAAGTTCTCATTTCAACTTGAAAATATGCATGATTGCTTTTACTATTTATGAAGCATACCCTCTCATCTAGATTTCTGTGTTCTAAACAGGTGAATGCTGTGCCATATCTAAGAATTAGATATTCTATCTTTTATAGCAACAAGTGTTAAAGGCTATAATTCTTGTGAAAAGTAATATATGACTCATATACATAAGAATAATTGTGGGTTAAACATTTTATTTTACTCAGTAATGGCTTGTGTAACCAGTAAGTTGTTAAAACTGACTTAAGAGATTCTAAATAATAGAAACATATTATTTGTGTCTAGATAACATATTTTATGAATAGACAATCAGAAATACTTAATTTGCTAATATATGCAAAACTGATCAATATAAAAAAGAAAAGAAAATATAATGTTTGAAATGATCTCTTCCACTTTGGTTATTTGGGATGGAAGAAATCAGTTTTATCTCTATCAAACACAATTTTCATCTCTGTGAACAGACAGTTTGTACTACCATTATCATTCTAAAAGTTGATTTCTATTTGTATGGAGTTTCATAATACCCCAGAAAATACCCTGATGAGCATATACCCCTACATAATCAGCCAGTCACAATGGTCTGCAAGCAACCCAACATTCCATGAAAAACATGTTCAGTAATCATTTGCTGAAGATTTCCATGGTTATCACAATTCTTTGGATACAATGTTCTCTCTCTATTCTATAGAGATGGCAGTTTTTGGAAAATCACTTATGGAAGATGACAAGATTTTTTTTTTTTTTTTTTAGTACTGAGGATTGAACCCAGTGACATTCTACCTCTGAGCTAAACCCCAGCCCTATTTTATTTTTATTCTGAAACAGGGTTGCTCTAGGTTGATGAGAGTCTCACTACTTGCTAGGCTGTCCTCAAACCTGCAATCCTCCTGTCTAAACCTCCCAAGTACTGGGATTACAAGTGTACACCACCACACCCAGCTCAGGAAATAATTTTTAAAGTTTTCTCTTCCCTGTACTTTAGCATTCAGATAAACACACAATTTTAAAAAATGCATCTAATCATTTCCAGATTTGCTATAAACAGAATCAGATTGTTGGACTGGAAATTTCTTTGAAGAACCCTCCTTCCAACTCTGTTTATGTACTTGCTAATATATATCATATTATAGTGAAATTGTAAGTTAAGATATTTTAGTAATTTTCAATGTAAAAACATCAATGTTACATGTCATAAGCAGAGACTGTTTAAATACATACAGAAGAATGCATGATCATTTTTGTCATTATATTTACTCATATTTTAAAACATTAAATTACAAGCTGAGTGTAGTGGCACAGGCCTATAATCTCAGTATTTGGGAGGCTGAAACAGGAAGATTGCAGGTTCAAGGACAACCTCACGAAATAGTGAGACTCTAATCAACCTAGCAAGAACCTGTTTCAAAATAAAAAATAAAATAAAATAAAATAGGACTGGGGGTGTAGCTTGGAGTTAGAATGTCCTTGGATTCAATCCCTAGTGCTACAAAAACAAACAACTATTAAGTTACAAGCAATCAGTAAGCACAGAAAATAAGATAATACTTTTTATGGAAATTACAGAAATAAGATTTTCATTTAGTTCCCCTCTTAAACACACACACAAAAGAAGAAGTCCAGAAACAAACCACACCAAACAACTTTGCTTTAAGGTTTTTTTGTTGTTGTTGTTGTTTTTAATTGTGTTAGTTGCAACATCCAGGTTGGTTCCAAATGAGAAGTCTTTATTGTTTTCTCTGGATTTTCTTTTCAAGTTGAAGAGAAATCTTTCAATTTCCCTTTTTGCCTTTTCTAGTGATGGGAACCCATTCAGTAGGCATTAACCTTCTTGAAACCATTAAGCCTTTTGTGTTGATTCACACAGATGAAAAAGTCTCTACAGTTCATTGCTGAAAAGGCCCATATCTGCATCCCATTGTTTTTCCATCAGGATTATTAATGCTATAAGAAAATTTCTCATGAAGGTATTTTTCCCAACACTGCATTTTAATAAGCTGCTTATGCTAAGTATGTGTCTGTAGTTTTTTACTATTAAGAGGAGTATGCACAAAGGATAAACAGGTGAATCTGCTTTAACTGAATCATTTACATGTCTCTATAAAGTATGTATGGCCAAATTTACATATCAATGCAAAGAACAATAGTTGTTCCTTTCGACTTGTTCTGAGAGATAAAAGTAAGAAAGATACTAGGGATTTAAAAAAGATTATCCTGAAATTCTCATTAAAGCTATACAATACAGGAGATAAAGTAAAATGTACAGAGATGTAGAAAATACTCCAAACATTCTGAACTCTAAAAATCACTGAACATTTCTCAGTAGTACACATCTAATATGTTTGAATTCTAGGCCATAATTTTTTTTTTTTTTTTTTTTTTTTTTTTTTGCAGTACTGGGAGTTGAACTCAGGGGCATTCTACCTCCGAGCTATACCCCCAGCCCTATTTTTTATTCTTTATTTTGAAACCGAGTCTCACTAAGTTGCGGAGTGTCTCACTAGGTAGCTGAGGCTGGCCGCGAACCCGGATCCTCCGGTCTCAGCCTCCCGAATG
>PVLC010008835.1:0-56620 GCA_004027655.1 Graphiurus murinus
TTGTGTTTTTTTTTTTTTTTTTTTTCAGTACTGGGGATTGAACTCAGGGGCATTCTACCTCCAAGCTATACCCCCAGCCCTATTTTTTTTTTTATTCTTTATTTTGAAACAGGGTCTCACTAAGTTGCGGAGTGCCTCACTAGGTAGCTGAGACTGGCCACGAACCCGGATTCTCTGGTCTCAGCCTCCCAAATGCTGGGATTACAAGTGTGCACCACCACGCCTGGCTCAGGCTGAGTTTTTAATAAAACAAGCTATATAGATTGTCCATGGTCCTAATCTCTGGCCAGTGATTCCAGAGGAATTTCCTCCAATGTGCTCAGCTATCCCATTACCAGGGATTTTAAGGCTTTGGTTAACTACAGCTGGTTTTGTTGAAAGAGGTTCTTCATTTATCTGCTAAGCTTAAGCACTCTGAAAGGAAGCATGACATGGAGAAAATAAAATTCTCAGCATATACTACAATTAAGAGTTTTCTTGACTCCCAGAAGGCAATGTCCCATCCATTCCATTTTCTCCTAAACTCTCTCTCCCTGTCGCTCTTTCTCCACCCTCCAATCCCCACCACCAGGGCTCTGTGGATTCCTGGAAGATGTTTTTTATTCAGTAGATTGTAGAAGAGTGAGAGCTGGGTGAGGTGATATAGGCCTGTAATCTCAGTACTTGGAAGGATCACAGGTTCAAGACCAGCCTCAGCAATTCAGCGAGGCTCAGCAACTTAGCAAGACCCTGTTCCAAATTAAAAAAAGGGGGGAGGGCTGAGGGTGTAGCTTTGAATTAGAGTGCCCCTGGGTTTAATCCTCCATACAAAAAACTATATTAATCATCATTTACCTCTAACACTCCTGTTTTGCCAACTTTGTGATTCTGGGCTAACAGATTTTCAGGATATATGCATTCTTTCCTGTAGAATTGTTAATAGTGGGAATGGGTTTAAAGCTTCCTACTAACCTATGGCTAAAATCAACCCTCTAATCTACTGTGTATTTCAACACCAAACATATTTATTTTTAGTTCTTAAAAGGTCATGTGACTTTGCTTTGTTCAGGGGGAGAAAAATATTCACAGAAAATTCTCAAACTTTAGTATAAGACCTGCCTTGTGCTTTGATTCCAATCCACATTATTTATGCCCAAAACTTTAAGAAACAGCCCATAGAATTCCTTCTTAAGTTGAGTCTGGCTATGGTGGTCACAGCTAACACTTACTCAGGGGTTTCTTTGTGTCAGGCACTGTTCTCTGTTCTAGCACTTTGTATGCATTAACTCAAGCAAATTTTTGTAACTATCCTATGAGATGAGTACTATTGTTATTTCCATTCTACAGATGGTGAAACTAATGCACAGAATGGTAATGTATCTTCCTCAGATCACATGAAAGATGGTGGAGCTAAGATTTGGCCTAGACGTCTGGCTCTGGCCACTGAGGTATCCTTTTAAAACTTTCCGTCAATCCCATTGCCATGGGAGAAAGTCAGTGTTCCTTAGCACAGACGTGTTCTGTTCCTCGGTAGCTCTTCACATGTCAGATTTATCAGTATCAAGCAGCTTATTGCTACCTGCATATACCGTGCTAATCATAACTATAATGCCTCTAAACCACAGTCTATTCCCTCCTCCTGGGTTCCCCTCCCCATTGTCCCTCTGGTGAGCTTTCTTTCCTCCTTCCTTCTTCTCTCCTCTTTTTTTCCACAAAAATTTCTTTCCTCAGCTAGTTCTTTTGCTTATGATTCTCTTTCTTGGCCACCCTTTTTATCCATTCCTATTAAAAAGAAGAAGACACCAGATGTTGTGGTGCACACCTGTAATCCCAGTACTTGGGAGGTTGAGACAGGAGGATTGCAGGTTCAAAGCCAGCCTCAGAAACTGAGTGAGACCTTGTTTCCAAATAAGAAATAATTGGGGCTGGAGGTGTATCTCAGAGGTAGAATGCCCCTGGGTTCAATCCCCAGTACCCCTTCATAGCAGAATATCATCTCCCAGTATATGAATTCTCTCCAAAAGTGAAGACTATGTTCAGTGTTTGTCTTAGCCATGTTGCACTGCTTAAAAAAACCCAAAAACCCACATAGGTCATGTACTTTATAAAGAAAAGAAAGTTATTCTAAAGTTATTTCTTATGGTTCTGGCATTTGGCAAGGGTCTTCTTGTTGTGTCCTCTGGGGGGAAGTCACAACTGTATCCTCTCATGGCAGAAGGGCATGAGAGGCTAACAGGGGTCAAACTCATTCTTTTATGCCATTAATCCCACCCACAAAACCAGAGCCCTCATGGCCTAATCACTTCTTAGGACAATTAAAATTCTACATGCATTTTGGAGGGGATAAACATTTAAATCATAGCAGTTTTTGATTAAAAATGGGAACAGTGGCTCACAATTGTGACTCAGTCCAACTGAATTATCCTTGAATGTCCTTCTGGCTTTCTCCACCTGAACCCAAACTAGCCTTGCAGTTATCTAATGTCCCACTTTCATTTGAAGTATAAGAAAACTCTGTCCTGAGGAAGTTGACTTGACCAGGATCATGTAGTGTATTAGTGCCAGGTGCCAGGTTAATCCGGGTTTTCCATCTTGGTGTGTTCTCTCTTCTATACTTTTTAAGCCTAGTTGAATAAGGGAAAAATGAAAGCATTCTTGTTTTCCTTACTGTTCCTCACTTCTCCTCATGCTAGCAGTCTGTTTTCCCCTTTGGCCTACCCTTGTGAGGTGGAAGTGTTTGCCTCTCCTTCAATGAGCCAGGCAGATTCCTCCAGCCCTCCTCTTCCTCCCCTAATCTTCCCCTCAGGCTCCTTTTCTTTTGCTGCGTCCCAGATCATGTATCTGATTGCTCATAACCAAACATTATACCCACTGTGGTCTGTACTAATCTCTGAGGTATTTAATAATACTAGAATAGAAATCCTGTGCCTGTCATATGGATGGCATGTGTACTTTCATTGTCCATCAGTAAAAATAAAAAGTTGCTCAAGGTTTTATTTGTGTATGTGTGTGGTAAATAACACAACTTGACTCGGGGAGAAAATTCAAGTGTAGTGTCAGCTAAGAGTTGATAACGTGGATGTGTTTCCATTCCTGTTGAGATAAAACAGCAAAACCATCTACAAAAGGACCGACTGCGTGGGCCAGAGTGCACAGACATGTGAACGCATATGTGACCTCAGCAAGAGGTAGTGTAGGTTGAGGTCACAAGATCGAAAACAGCCTCACAGACATCAAGGAAATAGTAACTATTTACTGACAGCCAGACATTTCAAATAATATCATGGATCCCAGAACTACTTCAAAGGGAACTGGCCAGGAAATAGACAAATAATGAACTTGAATACTTCTGAGATTCCGGAAATTCAAAAGCAGAGCCTTCTGATATCTGCATTAAGGTAGATCATGAGCAATTATTTCATTTCTGGAAATTACTCCAAGTCTTTTGTAGAAACAGAAGACTAAAATAATTTTCTATCTTTGACTGATGTGCATGTACTATTAGAAACTTTTTTTAATGAAAAAAATACTAAAATCATGAAAAATGTATATTGTATCTAAAACAGAATGTTTTTTCTTTTGAAAAGGAGCATTATATGAGTAACTTTTTCTATTAGGTAAATAAAAAATGATTCCTGGGGTGTTTCTTGAATTGGATGCATCTCTTTAACTTTGGGAAGTATATTTGTTTTTCAAAAGGTTTTTCTAAAAGTTCTATTTCAATAGGAATATTTAGACAAGGAGTAATAATTAATTTCAATAACTATATTGATTTTTAAAAATTGTATTTAATATTAAGTTAAGAATGGTTATGTTGAATATCTAGCAAATGGAAAAATTTCCTTTTGCAATTTTTTATTTTTAGGGGTCTTAGGCTCATATATTCCTCATTAAGTAAATCAAATTGTTAAGACCTTTAAAGTATAATTATTCAAAGTAGTAAAAACAAAAGAGACTGTGGTTATTTCATTTCTTAGTCTTGACATTTGGAAATATCATCTCGAGGGGCTACTTTTTAAATGAACACATTTTTAAAAAGATTTCAAGTCCATAAAAATGGACATCAGCCATTGAGAAAACAAGTCGCTCACTGGCACAATTTATAAGCCAGTACTTGGGAGTGGGCTTCTGGTATAAAATGGCACAAATCTAGCTGCAGCCACTTTATATCTATGTAAAACGGGATTTGCTTTTCTGTAGACACATCCTTGCCCAGGAACCTCCCACAGGGAGGCAGTGTGGTCTAGAGAATGAAGCACCCATCTTAACCCCTTTAGGCTTTGCCACTGTCTCCTGTAGGATTATCTCCAGGGTTTTTGATATTTTCAAAAGTCTCCTTTACTAATTCAAGTTGCAAAGTCATCTCTTTTTATAAGTTAAACTTTTCTATTTTTTAACCTGGTTTGTCTTTTTAAAAAAATATACTTTTGTTGGTGGATTGTAATTACACATCATAGTGAGGTTCAAAGTGACACAAACATACATGCACACAGCACCTGGTGTGTTTCCCTCCGGATCCGACCTCACTTCCCCCACCTCCATCCTTGTACATGTTAGTGAGATTGGTAGCGATGCCTTTATATATGGATGTAGCATTATTTGAACTGTTTCCTTCATCTACTTTCTTCTCTACGTTTATCCCGCAGTCCCTTTCACTATTCTACTGGTCTCTCTTCTCGTTTATCTGAAGTTCCTTTTGTTTCCTATTTTCTCTCTAGTTTCCACATGTGAGAGAAAACATAAGACCCTTGACTTTATGAGACTGGCTGATCTCACTTAGCATAATGTTCTCTAGTTCCATCCATTTTCCTGCAAATGACATAATTTTGTTCTTCTTATGGCTGAGTAAAATTCCACTGTGTGTATAGATCATATTTTTGTTATTCATCTGTTGAAAGACACCTGGATTGTTTCCATAATTTGGCTGTTGTGAATTGTGCTGCTATATACATGGATATATATATATATATATATATATGTATATATATATACATATATATATATCACCATAATATTCTGACTTTAATTCTCTTGGAAAGATATGTAGGAGTGGTATAGCTGGGTCATATGGTGGTTACATTCGTAGTTTTTTGAGGAAACTCCATACTGATTTCCGTAGAAGCTCTACTAATTTGCAGTCCCTACAACAGTACATGAGACTTTCTATTTCACCACATCCTTGCCAGCATTTATTGTTTGTATTCTTAATGATTGACATTCTAAGTGGAGTTAGATGGAATCTCAGTGTAGTTTTGATTTGCATTTCATTGATTGCTAATGATGTTGAACATTTTTTCATATAATCATTGGTCATTTGTATTACTTCTTTTGAGAAATGTTCAGTTCAATTATCCATTTTTGATTGAGTTATTTGGTTTTTTTAATGTTACATATTAGTTCTTTATCAGAGGAGTAGCTGATAAAGATTTTCTTCCATTCTGTTGGCTCTCTCTTTAGACTCCTGATTATTTCCTTTGCTGTACAGAAGCTTTTTAATTTGATGTCATCCCATTTATTGATTCTCAGTTTTATTTCCTGAGCTTTGGGGGTCTTATCGAAGGAAGTTTCTACCAGTTCCTATGTGTTGGAGACTTGGCCTTATGTTTTCTTCTAGTGAATGCAAAGTTCCTGGTTTGATTTCTAGGTCTTTGATCTTTTTTGAGTTTATTATTGTGCAGAGTGAGAGAGAGGAGTCTCAGTTTGTCTTTTAATTTGAAATATACTTGCATGAGAAGTGAGGGAAAGGTTAATGAGTGATGGGCAAAACTCCAATTAGTAATGTACAATACTTGCCCAACTGCTGGATGCTTTGCTTTAGGGTTCTTGCTACCTCTCAGACATGCCATGGCTTCCTATAACACAGGCTTGATAAAGAGGGGCAGTGGAACTTTGGGCATGTTTGCTCATATACATTCTTCTGAGGCCCAATTGTTGTAGATATGTGCTAGAGGCTGGGCAGAAATAGGTGAAAGGTTGTCTCTGATTCAAGGAGATCATCACCTATGAGGACAGAAAAGACGACTAAGGAGATGCATGACAAATGTTACTGTTACAGTGAAGGGATTCTTAAAAGATTGAGGAGAAGACAGTATTCTGGAGTCATTAAAAACGCCCCACAAGGCCACTCTGTTCTGAGTATTGCACACTTGGGAAGATGTGCACGGGTTAATTCTGGTGCTGTGTAGGTATGTAAGAAGGACTGGCAGCAAATGAGCTTATACCTTTTGTGAAGATAATTAATAGTAAATATACAACTTTAAGCATGGGAAGGATGTGATTATATTTGCATTGTTTGAATAACTCTGACCTCTGAAGACAAGATGAGCAAGAGGGAGAAGAGCTGAAGGGTTAGCACATAACCCCACATGAAAGATGATAAGAGCCAAAACTATGGTATACAAAGTGAAGATATAGAAAAAGGATCATATTAAAAAATACTTTTAGACAGATTTTAAAATGTAAGTAGTTGAGTGTGTGACTGAGAGTGAGGAGTCTAGATTGCTCTTCAATTTCTGGTTTCAGTGGTTGAGTAGAAGGTGGCCCCCTCTAGGCGAGAAATAAGTATAGGTAAGAGAAGTAAGCATGTGTAAGGGGAGGTTGGGGATGATGAGTGATTATGGTGTTTGGAACTTTGTAGATGTTACATGAATGTTAGTTTGTTTACTTCCTCTGTTAATCTTCCCCTTAGAATATCTGTAGATTCCCTGTAGGCATACATGAATCTAGACTGGACATAGGTCTGTAGTTGATCAATATTTATTTAATTTTTATGCTTTATTGGTGCGTTGCAATTAAACATCCTACTGAGGTATAAAATGATAGGAATATCCATGCACTCAACAAGTGGAGTATTTTCCTCTGGATTCCAGCTCCCTCCTTCCCCTTCCCCATACATATCTTTGACATTGGCATTGGAAATTGAATATACACACATACATACATACAATTACTGTTACCCTCTTTACATTTTTATCCTCCCTCCTTCCTCTCCTAAAACCTCTCTATCATGCCATCTGAGTCTTGCTCCTCTGAGATTACCCTTGTTTCCCAATTTCTATCTAGCTTCCACATACAAGAGAAAACATACAACTATTTGCTTTTTGAGACTAAATATATCACTTAGCATAATATTCTCAAGTTCCATTCATTTTTCTGCAAATGACATAATTTTGTTCTTCATGGCTGAATAAACATTTAGATGGTTGCTTCAGCTACAAAAATAGATGAAATTTTCCATAGAAAGACTATGCAATGAGAAAGAGGCAAAAGACTGAATGCTAAATCAAATCGGTATTAAGAGGAAAGAGAGCTGTAGAATTATTAAAATGTCCCCATTGTTACATTTCTAACTTTATACTTCAGTGACTGGATAGAAGATTGGATGCTCAGAATCCGACTTGAGAAACATTCCAGTAGCTCAGTGAAAGCCAATGAGAATAACTCTTTTTCATTCAGTGGGATCCATTAATGACACAATTTCAAGATAAATTATTTTTATAGAAAGAAAAAGGCAACTGAATTGGTTATTATTATTAGTTCTAAAATTGTACTCACTAATAATCCTAAATTGTGAATTGATGAAACTCAGAATGTGATTATGACCTTTATGGCAGAGAATATATTTACTTGATGTATCTTAAACATCTGGATGAATTCTCTTTCATGGTTAGGGAGGTTAGGCAGTATTTTTGTAGCTCTTTTGCTCTTATCTTTCTCATTTGTTCAATTTAGTCCTCTACATAGAACTATTTTTAAGACCTTTTTTTTTTTTCCTATTCTGGGTTTGTTTTCATTTTCAAATCAGGAAGTCCATTTCCAGCCAAACTTCTCTCTGGGAGTTTTCTTTTTCTTCAAATAAAACGATAGGCTTCAAATATAAATAGTATCACTGGAAGCAACTACTGGTTTTCAAAGATGTTACTATAGTGGACAATGATTCTCTGTGAAGGGAGACTGCTGAGCCCCTGGAAGAGGAAAGGCAGAAGGAGCCTGGCAGAGGCAGCTGGGCACTGAGTGAGAGAGGTGCACTGAAGCAGGTTAGAAGGAAGAAAGGATTTATTTAGTGTATAGAGAAAAATATTTTCTATCAGTCTAAAAAAAAAAAGAATGTGAAATTTGTGTTGAATGTCCTCTCTCTTTACTTTTATCTCTGAGTCCCACTCAAGGAGCTCCATCATTTGGGGCATGTGTGGGCACTTGGGTCCCTACGCTACCCTCTTGCTGCTTCGGAGCTAGCCAGGATTTCAATCGCTGGGGATCCCATGATGAATCCTAATCACAGGATGACATCTCTCTAGAATGCTTTGTTTTCTCCCTCTTTTCTGTCTGGAAACAAAATTTTACTCCTCCTCACTCTGTCTTCTACGCTAAATCATCATGTGCCTGGGTAGCCATCTAGGCTGTTGACTCTTAATGTAATAAACAATCTATGTGAATATCACCATGGCTAGAAAATAGAACTCAAGAGTTCTAGAGGTAGTAGCCACTTAGATACAATGGGCTTTTCTGTCTGTCTGACTCAATGGGATGACTTTAGAGGTAGAGATTCCAGGAATGGTGTGAAGGTACTGCAGCAGGATGATGCACGCAGCTAGCTGATGAAGTTAAGAAAAACTCTGAGCCAAGTGCAGTAGTACACACCTGTGATCCCAATACTGGGGAGGATGAGACAGGATGATTGCAAGTTCAAGGTCAGCCTCAGCAACTTAGTTAAGATGCTCAGCAACTTAGTGAGACCTTGTTTCAAAATAAAAGCAAAAAAAGGACTGGGGGTGTAGCTCAGAGGTAGAATGCCCCTGGGTTCAATTCCTAATACCAAAAAAAAAAAAAAAAGGATTTAACAAATTAAATCAGAAATTCATAAACCAAGCCTGCTATGGGACACAACACAGGAAATTAGATACAACTTGTAGATGAATGTTGAGGAAACAAAGCTTATAGAATGAGATGAGGAAGAGCCACTATAGTGTGCTTACTCACATGGCTGCCCCCCCATCAGTCTCCTCTTCCTCAGGTCCAACAAACTCCCTCTTTCCATCAAAGCCTTTCCCTTGCTGTTCCATAAGCCTGAGTTCCTTCCCTTTGCATACCCACCTGGTTTGCTCCCTCATTTTCTTCCCTCCCCAGATGTCTACCCTATCAACAATAGCTTCTCTCCCACCGCTATTCACCCCCAATGCTAGTGTTCCTCATTGCTTGCATGTTATTGAGTAATATGTATTTATTTATTGTCATCGTCTCTCTTTAAGCTTCTAGACGTTGAGGATTTGCTTACTACTGTATCCTCCGAGCCTAGTTCAATGTTTGCTATGTAGCAGGTATTCAGGACATGTATTTTGAATGGCTAACTGGTGGAGTTGATCCTAGAATCCAGGTCCAGGGAGTCCTAATCCATTACTTCCATTATTCTTTTTGGTATATGTAGCAGTTTTGATATAGTTCACTGTTTTTCTCTTGAAGTTATGTGTCTTCCTTCCTTGCCCTCCATGTAAATACATCATAGCTATACCAGGTCAAATGTACTTACCAACCAGTTCTTTGGGAGATTTCCAGGGCTGGGGTTTTCCATTCTTTATGGCACATTGAACCCACTGGGCGTCTTAGCAGTGCAGATTCCCAGGCCTCAAGCCTGTGCTCTTCTCTCAGTAGGCTGTAGGTGAGTCTGAGAGGCTGCATGTTAAAGTAGGGGACTCTAAAACTAGTGGTTGGGTGACCACATTTGAAAACAATTCTATGTAGCAGCAGATTCCCTCAGACTCTATTAAAGTTCTTTTTAGGTTTTGCCATGAGCTTATCTTTTTTTTTCCCTTTGTGGTACTGGGAGTTGAACTCAAGGGCATTCTACCTCTGAGCTACACCCCCAGTCCTACTTTTTATTCTTTATTTTGAAACAGCGTCTAAGTTGTGGAGTGTGGGGTCCTCTCGACGAAGGGGGCCCCTACCCCGATCTCCCTGGAGTGTCTACCCTGAAAGGAGGTTCCCCGCAGAGAAGGAAGTTCGCGCCGAAATGAACACACGGCGGAGACTGAGCATCAGAGGACTCATCCGTTTATTACTTGAGGGGCAAGGTGTTATATAGAGCAGAGCGAGAGGAGTGTCTCCTTGCAGGGCCAATCAGGGTAAATGTCATCTTGGTCATGCCTCTTTGGCCCAGTCCAATAACTGATCACGCGCTGATCACACTACCAGGGACCGATCAATGTCTTGATCACGCTGAGGAGACATCCTCATCCAATCCTAGTCTCTGGTAAACACTCTTAGGCCTCCACCCTCGGCACTTCCCCTCTGTGCCATCTTTGATGCATTTTTTCCCTTTCCGTCGGGCGGGGCTACCGCCTTCTCTCTGGGGATCTTTCCCCACAGTGGAGGGCCTCACTAAGTAGCTGAGGCTGGCTGCAAACCCAGATCCTCCTGTTTCAGCCTCTCAAGTACTGGGATTACAAGCATGTGCCACCGCACCCAGCTTATGAGCTAATCTTTAGACTTTAGGCCATCTTCACATTCTCTTTTAGTTCTGCCAGCATGTTGGTAGCATGTAACGTGGTTCCTGCTCTGGGCCACAGGCACGGTACAACAGAAGAGAAATGATTGAGAGGAGGCGGATGAAGAGGATCTGAAGGACTGTCTCTTTGCATGTGTGTCAGTTTGTCTGAATGTGACAGCGGAGGTCAGGTTGAGGGGCTGGACTTATTACAAGGCAGGTAGTGAAAAGTCCTCTTATACCAAGAGCTGTTTCTATTCTTAGCTTGATCCAATAAAGAAGGCAGGAGACTCTTTTATAAATCCATATTAATTTTGGGTTATACTTCTAAAATTGTCATGGTCATTTAAATTGTTAACTGTGAGAAAAGAAGATTTTGGGAAGGCACACAGGGGCAATAAGCCAGCAGTTGTCACAAAAACTTCTAAATCCATGACCGCTTATCCAAAAAGAGTCATGAAGTGTTAATGCAGGCAAATAGTTGACTTTGAAAAGAGCACAGCGTTGGGATCCATCTCTTAGGGTTTTATAATTTTTTTCTTTTTGTAGATCAAGTGAGCTCCTGTGTGTAAAAACACTTAGCAAAGTGCCGAGAAAGTAATAATCACAATAAGTGATAGTTTCCCTTATTAACACGTTGTCTGATTAAGCAGAGAATCTTCATACTTCATTCCATCTCATGAATTTCCCAAATGTGTCCAGTCTACAGTGAAGAAACAGGGTTTCCATAATACATGTGAAGTGTGTTGAGTTCTTCAGACAAAGAAGAAAAAAATCTTATCTAAATGACAGTAGACTCAATTCTCATCACCATTGTCATTTGAGTTCATCAGGCCCTGGTAACTATTTTCCTAAAGATTTACTCAGTAATGTCCAAAATATATTTCACCAAATATCTAATTTTTGAAGCTGTGTGTTTGGAAGAAAACTTATTCCACATGTTATTAATTATTTTGCACATAATTACGGACTTCCAACCAGTTAAAAGCATTTCAAAGATTTATTTTCCTTTAGAAATTGAAGTTGTTTTTGGTTTAGTTTTGGACTGAAACACTAACCACGTCTGCTTTGTTTGGGCAGGAACATTGATCATGGTTGTGGCTATTTTGCTTACCCCGTGGATCCCTAGTAGTTAGCATAGGGCTTGGCAAATAGTAGGTGATCAATTGGTTTTTTGGATAAATGAATCATTAGATGACTCTAATATATTTTTTGATCCTAGTATTTATATTCAAAGGTCTTGACTTCTTAAGGGGTGTTTCCTTCCTTAATAAGCTTTATGTAGTTTTAATGGATTTATTCATTTCCCAGGGCTGCTGTATAAATTACCTTGAACTAGATGGCTTATAACAACAGAAATTTATCATCTCATAATTCTGGAAGCCAGAAATCCAAAATTAAGATGTCAATCGGGCTGTACTCCCTCTGATGGCTTTAGGGGTGAATCCTTTCATACTTCTTGCAACTTCTGGTAGCTTCCAAAGTTCCTTGGCTTATGGCTGCATAATTCCAATATCTTTCTCTAGCTTTGCATGGACTTCTGGTCTCCATGTTTTTTCTTTTTCTATCACTTATGAAGACACTTGACACTGGATTTTGGGCCCATCTGGATCATCTCAGATGAGATTCTTGTAATCCTTAACTTAATTACATCCATAAAGTTATTTTTCCAAATAAGGTCAAATTCATAGGTTCTGGGGTGTGGACATGTCTTTTGGAGGCTCACTGTTGAACCCACTCCCAGGGTTAATGGAAATGTTCAACATTTATAGTGGGATCTCATTCCTCTGGCCAGCTTTCTCACTATACCTCTGCACACAGATTTTCTGAAGTTTTCATAGCTGAGAAGATTGAGGATGTGGTTTGTGTCTAGGTCTAAGTTAGAATGAAAGATAGGGAAAAAACAAATTAATATTTCACCAACAGATGGGAAAACTACAGTGAATGCTGAAAACTGGTGGGTGGGGAGGGGAAGTTGAGTAAGTGCTGAAAAAGTGATGTTACACCCAACCTGACGATGTCTGCATGATGTATTAGGGATGGGCATTTGATACATGGCAGTGGGAGTGATGACAAATGCAAAGGAGTCGTGGTCATGATGGGAGAAGGGGGCGGCTTTGCAACGATCTTGGCATTTCACCCGTTGAGAGGAAAAGGTGGTTTGTGTAGAGAATTGATTAGTCATAAGACAAGGCCAGAGACTCATGAAAAATACTGATCAGGAAACAGACTGAGGGTAGATTGTGGCTTTAACATTGAAACCATCTGCATTCCATTTGGCAGTAGTAAAATGCGAGGTCTTGGAATATATGAATATCAAACAAAATAGCACATCAGTGGTAAATTATTCCAGCATTAATAAGGAGCTAGTGAGAACATATTCTGAATGACTGCAATTCTGGGCAGCATTTTGTTAAGAGGAAATTGTGGAAATTGAAAATGTCCAACAGGTGGCAACTAATCTCTCTCTCTCTCTCTCTCTCTCTCTCTCTCTCTCTCTCTCTCTCTCTCTCTTTCTCTCCCTCCCTCCCTCCCTCCCTCCCTCCCTCTCCCTCTCCCTCTCCCTCTCCCTCTCCCTCTCCACCTCCCCTCCCCCTTCTCCTTCTGTCAAGTGAAGGTAAGAGAGAGACAGTTTTGCCCAAGTGAAAGAATTCTTGCAGACAAAAGAGAAATCATGAAGTAAAAGTATCCTAAAAGGGAAAGAACACACTGAGTACATTAGAAATATAGAACTTTAGCAGTGCAGGAAGACCTTGAGGAATGCAGCGCTCCGTATGCTGGTGAAGAACCCAGTCGAAAGTGGAATTGAGCTCCTTTTGCTTGAAAGCTTAGTCATTGAAATACATTTTTAATGCATCATGAAAAATGAAATAAGAATTTGTAACATCCAGTGGCAGACAATTCATCCAAATGTATTCATAAAAATGGAAAGCAAACTGGGTATGGTGGTGGATGTTTGTAATCCCAGTACTTGGGAGGCTGAGACCAGAGGATTTGGGTTTGTGGCTAGCCTCAGGTATTTAGTGAGGCCCTCACAACTTAGGGAGACCCTGTTTCAAAATAAAAAATAAAAAATAGGACTAGGGGTGTAGCTCGAAGGCAGCCTCTGGGTTCAATCTCCTGTACCTCAAAAACAAAAAACAAAACAAAAAAATGGAAAGCAACTTTGGGAGTTCAGAAAGACTGAATTCATATTTGGGATCTCAAGGGAAAACAGTAAATTTGTCTTCTATCATTAGAAATTTCTTTTGATGAGTTCATTGTTGCAGTCAGGCAGTTGGTGTCACATAGTAATGATACTAATGAAGATATTGGGGGTTTATATTGAAATAAATTCTCATTTGTTATGAAAATATGTTTGCATGTATGGATAAAAATGGCAACTTCTCATTAATAATATGTCCTTTGAAAATGCCTAAGGTAAAGATATTTTTGCAGCTTCAGTTTCTGTTTGTGCTTTTCCGATCCCCTTAATTTTCCTTTTCTTTTGGAGCACCTGCTTCCTTCCCAGCCCTTCTCTATCTCTTTGTAGACACATGGGTATGTCGCCTTCTCTTTATTCCTGCAGCATCTACATTAGCTGTTCAATTGTCCTAACAAGGACAATTTTTTTAAGGCTTGTTTGGAATTTAATATTAAAAAATTATATTTTTGTATTGAACCTTGGGACATGCTATCTCTGAGTTACAGCCCCAGCCCTTTTAAATTTATTTTTTTAAATTTTGAAACAGGGTCTTTCTAAGTAGCTGAGGTTAATCTTGATAAGTTGCCAAGGCTGTCCTCGAATCTGCAATCTTCCTGTCTGTCTCCCAAGTACTGGAATTATAGGCATGCACCACCATGCCCAACCCATAAATTTTAAAATATATTTCTTCTTTACATTTTTTAGCATTGAACTTTTAACTTCAAAATAACTTTTAAAAAGTAAACAAAGTTATGAGAAATATACACAATGGAATTCTACTCAGCAATAAAGAAGAATAAAATAATGTCATTTGCAAGAAAATGGAAGGACCTGGAGAACATTATGTTAAGTGAGATTAGCCAGTCACAAAAAGTGAAGAGACAGATGTTTTCTTTAATAGGCACAAGCTAGGGAGTAACTGGTATACCAGAGGGACTCCAGATAATGGAGGAGAAACCTCAGTGGAGCCAGGGATGTGGTCTAAGGGAAGGGGAGGAGGAAGACTGAGGTTCATTAATGGAAATACTACCATCAACTACGTGTACATATGTGAAAATACCAATGTCAATCTCAGAAGGGGGGAGATGGGGAGGTGGGGGGGCATTGAGTGCCGTGTGCATGTATGTCACTGTCAACATGATTTACATTATGATGTGAGACTATAATGTACCAATAAAAGCACATTAAAAAAAAAGAATCCTTAGTGGAGTGAATGAGGGGACCTAACTGAGAGAGATGGGAGAGGAGAGGAAGACTTGAAGAGGGAAACACTTTAATGGTCATGATGTACATACACAAACTTATCAAAGCCAGTCACTGTGTTGAGCACAGGAAGGTAGGGAGGGAGAAGGAGTGGGGTGGGAACAGGGGGAGGGCTCAATGAGTCTGTGTAAATGTATATCTCTTTCATCCTGACCATCATCAAGATGTATGATTACAATACACCAATAAAAATAGACAATAGAGCTTATATACATATATGAAAAGCACAACAGTGTACTACTCCATAATATAGTTAATTTTTATAAGTAGATAAAGGAAAGATAAATGAGAAAATAAATTAAATTGTGCAATTCAGATAAAAAGTAAAAATGTATTCAGTAATGCCTAGAAACTTTGAATTTAGTATTTTTTCTTGCAAATTTTTTATTTTTGATGTATACAAAAGAAAGTAAACATATTATATTTCTGGGTCTTTGTAGCTGTTTATCAGAATTTCTTCTTGCTGAAGTACTGGACAGTGAACAGTGTGCCTGGAGGTCTTATAATTATTCCTACAATGTTCTGGGAACCAAAATGCTGAAACAGTGGTTGGTTTTTACTTCTACATCTATTTTGAAGACTTGGTCTATTATATTACTCTTCCTTCTTTCCTTCTTTCTTTTTTCCCCCATAATTACTGCACTAAAACACACATTCATTTGAAACTTCCTTGAGTACAGTATTTTAGCTTAGCTGAAATGTAGTAATTTGTGAAGTCTTCGTATTAGCAGGAGGTTCCAATTTGTGAAGTATTTGGGGGAATCTCTAGTGTTAAGGAAGCTATGTATGTAAGGTCAGCCTCAGGGTAAGTAAGTGTTCTCCTGTAATCTCACTGGCACTTCTGTCAGTGAGAAGCTGCAGTGGTTTGTCTTTCTGTAGCAGTTTGTCAATCTCTGCTGCTAATATAAATTTTAGATTTTAGCCTATTTAAAATAAAATATTTATAAGCCAGGCATGGTAACACATACCTGTAATCCTGGTACTTGGGAGGCTGAGGCAAGAGGATTGCAGATTCAAGGACAGCCTCAGCAACATAGTGAGGCTCTCTGCAATGTAGTGAGAACTTGTTTCAAAACAAAATAAAACAAAAGGGCTTAGGGTGTAGTATCTTGGAGGTAGAATGTTCCTGAATCCAATCCCTAGTAATAGTAACACACACACACACACACACACACACACACACACACACACACACACACACACATTAGTTATCAAGAGTTAATAGTGATGTGCTCATGATGTTAGATTTTTCTCTCTGTTCTGACCTTTTAACAGTTTTTTTCTGCCCTTAGGAATTAGTCTTTCTTAGCAAAGGAAAATTCTTTAAAAATGCTTGAATTCTTAATTTGTTCTTATATCACTTAAAAATAATTATTGAGCATATACTACATTCAAGCATGGTATTGAAGATGGAACAATCATCAAAACAGATAACTTTTCCCCTTAAGTAACTGATAGTCTATTGAGCAACTCAGATAATGAAGGAGTCATTATATCATCACTGTTAGTATTATTATCATATCATTATTATTTTTGGTGCTAGGGATTGAACCCAGGGGCATTCTACCTCTGAGCTACACCCTCAGATCTATTTTTATTTTTAATTTTGAAACAGTCTTAATAAGTTGCTGAGGCTGGCCTCAAACCTGTGATTCTCCTGCCTCAGCCTCCCAAGTACTGGGATTACAGGTGTGTGTCACCACATCCAGCTAGTTATTGCATTTTGAATGCATGTTGTGAAGTTAAAGATGTCTTTTTGAAAACAATATTTTGAAAAGGCATTCTATAGTTATATTTCCAGTGGATGGAGACAATGGGTCTGTGGCCCTCATTTCTCCTGTTGTGTTCTGTGTGCATTTTCTTGCTCCTATGATCACCCGGGCAGTGATGGAGACCGTCAGAAGCACAGCTCGCTCCCTGCAGTTCTTTTCATCTGAGTTGTATCCAGGTCTAAAAGTGGAGGGAGTTTGTAGAATATTTTTGAGAATTTTTTGTAGGTGTCACTAATTTTTTTTCCACTGGGAATATTAACTTTTGACCATTTTTCCTCACAGTTATGATTCAAGAGTTTCGCTGGCCCCATCTCTCTTTCTCTCTCTTTCTCAACCAATGTCACAGGCCACATTCAGAGTGAATAAAGTGTAATTTGGAAGCATAAATTCTAGATATGATCTTGTGTTTGAGAAAAAAATAACAAAAAATTCTGAAGACACACAGTGTTTGAAGTTGTATCTAATGCAAATATTTTGCATATGTTACTAAGATGTGTAATGATCTTCCTGTGATTTTTCTATATGCATGGTATGATTAGCCAGTGTGGTTGATTTGTGTTGGATGACTTTCAAAACAGAATTCCTTGATTTAACTCACTTCCTTATATACACATACACACAAAGGTGTGTGAGTGATTAAATATATCCTTGCAGAATCTTGTAATTACATCTGAGAGAGAGAGGAGTAGTATTAACACCAGAAATATTTGCTTTCTAAATGCATAGATTAGCTATGGGGAATACTTTTTTCCTAATATATCATTATAAATGAAAAACAAATTAAGTGATCCTGATCATAGACTTGTCTGTTTTTATTTTTCTTTTATATGAAGTTTTCATAATGTCATTTTGATTAGTAACCATAGTACAAAACATTCTGACTATGAATAGCTGCAAAAAAAATGG
Source organism: Graphiurus murinus (assembly GCA_004027655.1). NCBI lineage: Eukaryota > Metazoa > Chordata > Mammalia > Rodentia > Gliridae > Graphiurus > Graphiurus murinus. Next base: position 17,585 of record PVLC010008835.1, read on the forward strand.
AGCTGGGTAGTGGTGGTACATGCCTGTGATACCAGTATTTGGGAGGCTGAGACAAGAGAATCACAGGTTTGAGTCCAGTCTCAGCAACTTAGCGAGACTCTGTTTCAAAAACAAAATATGAAAAGGGCTAGGAGTATAGTTTGGTAGTAGAATGCCCCTGGGTTCAGTCCCCAGTACCACAAACACACGCATACACACACACACAGAAGGATGGAAAAAGAGAGAAAGGTAGAAGCATGTAGCAGAATGTGGAGTAGAATTCAGGGCCATGTGTTCTCTGGTTTGTGCTTAATTGCTAGACCATATTGCTTTTCTTAACCACAGAAGATCTAGGACAATACCATAGAAATTTGGTTTATACGTGATCAGGGGATAATTTTTCAAGAAATTCCAATGTGAAAATTTTACAAACTCTCTTGATTAAATTGCATTAGGTCACTATTTTCCTAGCTCTTTTCTGTGGGTTCTTTGTTCAAACAAATTTGGGAAACATCATATTAAGTGAAATTAAGTAGTTTTTTGTTTGTTTTGTTTTTTTACTGTAGAACTTTGGAGAATCTTTAAAACATTAATGTGCCTGTGACTGAGTAAAGGAGAAAAATAGTATGTTGCTTTTCTCTAATTAATTCAACCCAGGAACCATTCTTTCAAGGCTCTACTATTTGTATTTTATGGAGCACAATTTAGAATAGATTTATTTAGGATTTATTAAGTGCCTTTTCACTTGATAAAATAATTTGCACGTCTGGAGATTATTTCAAAAAATAAGGGCAGGAAAAGGTAATGCCTGTGAGTACAGATTCTAGCTAGCAGCATATGAGGAAAGAGATTCTCAAGGAAATAGGTTTGCTTTGACATCCCTTAAGGCCGAAGAACCGCTAGGTTTGATGGAAAACAAATAGGAAATATTCTCTTTGGCAGTAATTCCTGCCAGATGAGGTACCTCATAATGTAAGTTAAATGGAAACATTAGACGTCGCCCATATACGGGAGAAGTGAGGGGAAGAGCCAGGTGTGGTGGTGCATGCCTATAGTCCTAGTACTTGGGAGGCTGAGACAGGAGGATTGCAGGTTGCAGATTTGCAGCCAGTTTCAGCAATTTAGAGAGGCCCTCTGCAACTTAATAAGATCCCGTTTCAAAATTTAAAAAAACAATCAGTAGCTCAAAGGTAGAATGCCCCTGGTTTCAATCTTCAGTAAAATATACAGACATACACACACACACACACACACACACACACACACACGCACACGCACACGCACACGCACATGCACACGCACATGTGGAAACATGGATAAACTTGGTAAGAGGATTCCTGCTAGCTGGGTGTGGTGGTACACACCTGTTACCTGGGAGGCTGAGACAGCAGAATCACAGGCTCAAGGACAGCCTCAGCTACGTGGCAAAGTCCTTAGCAACTTAGTGAGGACCTGCTTCAAAATAAAAAATAAAAATAGGGCTAGGGGTGTAGCTCAGAGGTAGATCACCCCTGGGTTCAACCCAGTGATTTTGAATTATAATGATAGTATCAAGTCACGAGGTGTCAAGGACTAAGTGGCAGTGCAGTGATGGAGTAGCAGTCATGATAAAGTGCTCTTCAAGGCGATGAGGCTGGTGTGTACCGAGCCTTTCCTTCACATCACAGCAGCCTTTGGTGAGTCCCACCCTCCCCAATACCTCAGCTGAAAATACGAATCCTAGACTGGGCTCAGCTGGATCTCCTCTCTCATCTACTTCTCCGCTAACAGCTAAGAAATTATAGAATCAGAAAGTGGTTATGAAGCTGGTTTTTTTTTTTCCATTCTTGGTAATGTAACAATATATATGGGAGAGGTGTCACAACTACCCAACTACCCACCTTGCATAAAATGTATTTAGAAAACTTGATCATTACAAGTAATTACATTATTCTCCAAAGGCAAATATGTGTGTGTATGTGTGTGTGTGTGGTTCACTTGTAGCAATTTTAAATATGTCATTCATGGGATACAAGTGGGACTCCAGATAATGGAGAAGAAACCTCCGTGGAGCCAGGCAGGTGGTCAGGAAGGGGTGGGGGAAGACTGAGGTTCATTGAAGGAATTATTACCATCAGCTATGTGTACGTATGTGAAAATAGCAACGTCATTCTCAGTACTCTGTATGGGGAAGGGAGGGATGAGGAGTGAGCCAGGGGGCCACCAAGTATTGTGTCATGCATGTCACTGTCAACATGATTTACATTATGATGTAAGACTATAATGCACCAATAAAAAGCAAAAAGTAAAAAATGTCATTCAGCTATAAAGAGTGAAGTCTTGTGCTTTTATATTTTATTTATGAGTCACATCAAAGTATTGAACAGGAACTTGTAGTTTAGGAAATATTAAAATACATGGGCATAAGAAATCATTTGGCTTCCCCTTTGATATAGCCCAGGATTTCTCCAGGTAAATGAGAATGGACATTTGAGTAAGATTCAGAAGATGCCGAAATCCATGGACAGGATCACATTGACTCTCATGAACACTGCACAGGCCTGTCTTCACGTTGGAGATCTAAGACAGTGCATGAAAGCAGGGACACAGGTGTTGACCAGGCCTCTGAACCAAGGCCGTGTTGTATTACACACAGCGACCTCTTTCTGAGAGGTCAGTTGCTAGTAGAAATTGTGAGCAGCACCTTGCTCCCTAACAAGTGCTGAGCTCTGGGTGATGTCCTTTTGCTCTGGGCCAAGAACTTGCTGAATTTCATGAGAACATCTCAGCACCAGGTCAAAAGTGAAGTCTTTTGAAAAAAATTTCTGTGGGTCTTCACCTTGCATACTTAAATACGAACCAGCAAACAAGAATAACCCAAGTAAGGCAATTAGACATACGTACCTCCTTTGAGGAAATTCTTGCAACACTCACATTTGAGTGATTCTCCCTATTCCTTTTGTCTTATAATTTCAAGTTTATTTTAATTTCTGGTTAATATGCGACCTCCTCACCAAGTATAGTGGCACATGCTTGTAATCCCAGTACTTGGGAGGCTGAGACAAGAGGATTGCTGGTTCAAGTATAGCCTCAGCAAGTAATGAGACTCTCATCAATCTAGTGAGAGCTTGTTTCAAAATAAAAATAAAAAATAGGGTTGGGGGCATAGCTCAGAGGTAGAATGCCTCTGAGCTCAATCCCCAGTACCACAAAAAACAAAACAACACAACACAGAACAACAACAAAGAAATCCATCTTTGGTTTATGAATACTCTTAAACATGTTTGGTAATTCTTTTGGAATATGAGAAGTCCTTTTATTTATTTTTAGCACAAATATATATTTTATTTTGAATTAATTAATTTTTATTAACACACATTGATTGTACAAACTAATGGGATTTACTGTGACATTTTCATACATGCATACATTGCATACAATTCTTTTATAATAATAATTTTACCATATTTGCTGATATAAGGGAAAATTTTTTTATGTGAAAAATAGTTTGCATTTTTGGTAAGTAGAGTGTAAGAACAAAAATACTTTCTTTTGTACTTTTGAATCTCTCTCTAGCACAAATTTGACCCAATAGCTAGGCATGCACTTTTCAAAGGGCTTCAGGAGTTGTATTAAAGTTTAATTTCAATACCATTATAAAACTGTATCTTAATTTTAATAAAATGTAAAAGTAAAAAAAAACAATACTCACACTTGCTAATATAAAGTTTTAGCATAATGGGAGCCACGGATACATTATGCATGCTTTCACTGTTTAGCGTTAGCAGAAAGTCTTAAAAATAATTAAAAAAAGATGTACAAAATAACTTTATACTAAAAAAAAGTTGCTTTGATCTAATTTCTATATTGGAATTCCTCATAAATTTCTTTGTAAAGGATTTTGCCAAGAAAAACAAATTGTAAATAGTTAACCTAAATTTTAATTAAGTGAATAAAATTAATCTAAATTTATTTAAATTATTTAAATTATTTAATTATTTGAATTTTAATTCATCTGTATTTTTTTTCCGGTACTGGGGATCGAACTCAGGGGCATTCTAACTCCAAGCTATACCCCCAGCCCTATTTTTTATTCTTTATTTTGAAACAGGGTCTCACTAAGTTGCGGAGTGCCTCACTAGGTAGCTGAGGCTGTCTGCGAACGAACCCGGATCCTCCAGTCTCAGCCTCCCAAATGCTGGGATTACAAGTGTGCACCACCACATCTGGCTAATCTGTATTTTAAAATCAGAGAAAAAAAATGCCACAAAATCTGTATGGAGTCTCTCTAGGCTTCTGAGAGAGAAACCCCTGTTTGCCTACCTCTTTTCTACCTAATTGAATCCAACTTGTCCCACTGCACTGAAATTATTTGAAAAGACCAAGAATGAGAAACACTATCCTTGTTTGAACCTTTTTACTTAGAACCTGTTGCCTTTGGCAAAAACATTCAGTTCACCTGTTTCTTAAGATACTTGGCTAAAAGTTAATCTGTAATTATAAAGCATTACTTTTTTGGTACTGGGGATTGAACCTATCCAGATGTATTCAACCTCCAAGCTATACTCCTAGCTCTTTTTATTATTTTTATTGTGAAACAGGGTTTTGCTAAGTTTCCAAGAGTCTCACTAAGTTGCTCAGTTTCCCAAGTATGGGGGTTACAGACATGCACTACTGTGCCTGCCATCATAAAGCATATCTTGAACATAAAATCAGTCTTTGAAAAAGGAACATATATCTACTTCTTTAGCCTAAACATGGCACTCTATGAGTAAAAATATGCTCTTATATATATGAGGTGATGGTTATGGCAGATACCCTATTATATAGCATGTGTACGTATATCCAGAGATCACATTGTGTCCCATAAATATGTGAAATTATTACATTTCAATTTAAAACAATATAAACAAAAAACTCTTTCTATACTTTTGACAGAAACAGAAAAAAAAAGTCTTATAAGAGTCCCAGTATTTAAAATGTTAACCACCTTTGGTGAGTAGGATTTCTCTGCATGATGTCCAGGAAAGGCATACAGAGAATTGAGTAATGATTTAAAGTCACCACTTTACTAATCTTGGGGAGACAGTTATATAGCCCGGAATTGCCTTGAAATCAAAAGCATCCAAAAAGAGGAAGATGGCTCATTCTATTCTCATTTCACTTTACTTCTATTTTGTTTCCCTCAAATATCTATGTTGCAAGAGTAGAAAGCAGTCATTTAACATAAATATAGTCAAACAAGAAGAGTAGTCTTCTTTCTTTGGAAGAACTACTCTGAGAAGAAAGACTCTTGGACACAGAACTAGCTGATTCACTGTTGGGCAAAACTGAAGACCGGTGAAAGGTGAGCTCAGGTGAAAGGATTCTCCCGTCTGCCAAATATGCTATTCTGTTGTGATGATTCAAGAAACCAAGCACGTCCTTAAAATCTGTTTTGGAAATCTTTTTCTTACAAATCTTTTTAGTAACAAACATTTATTACAGTGTAGTGCGAATACAGCAAAAGCTCATATCCAGTCAGAGAAAGACTTAAAATAGAGTTGACTCTTAGAAATTAAAATCACTTGACACTCAGGGAGGGAGGGAGGGAAGAGGAGGGGGAGGAGAGAGAGAGAGAGAGAGAGAGAGAGAGAGAGAGAGAGAGAGAGAGAGAGGAGGGAGGTAGTGGTGAGAGAGGAGAGGAAGAAGAGGGAAGAGAGGGAGGAGAGAGAGGAAGAAGAGGAAGAAGAAGATAAGAAGAGAAACTCACCTAGGCTTTCCATAGACCACCCAAGATCCCCCTAGTTCTGGTCATTGGCAGGTGCTCAGCCAGAAGTGGAGGTGACTGGATTTGATGTTGGCAGCTTCTTGGGTTGTGGGAAATTGCCTTGGGAAGATCAGAGTTAACTGCAATACCACATATACATGGTTTAGTGAGTTTTCAAACATGTAGTGTCCATCTTCTTGAATAATTTCCCAGTATCCCAAGTTCCTGCAGGTAAATCTCACCTCCTCTCTTTTTCTTTTGGTCATTTTCCAAAGAACCCAGTCTTGGGATTTTTTTAGAGGCCAAATTAGTATTTCAAAAGGGTAGAGATAGAATCTCACCTATAGGGGTAAATGTATCTTCCTGATGTATTCAGCCCCTTCCATTGTGACCTTGGCCCTTGTAAGGAATGGACTGGGCAATGCATGTAGAAACTGCTAAAGTCATGCCATCTTTGTTTTTTTAATTTATTTTGGTGCATTGTAATTTTATATCACATTGGGGTATAGAGTGTCAGAAAAATACATGCACATAGCTCCTGGTACCCTTCCCACCAGATCCATCCCTCCTCCCTCTCCCCCATGCTTTTGAGATTGGAATTGGTAATTTTGTACACACTAATAGCAATATTTTAACTGTTACATTCTTTATGACCCCCCCCCCCGCCCCAATCCTCCTCAGTCATTCCTCTGGAGCCTCTGCTCATCTATCTGATTTTGCCCTTATTTTCGAATATCTCTCTAGCTTCCACATGTAAGAGAAAACATACATCTAACTTGTTTTTTGAGACTGGCTATACCAATATAGTATTCTCGAGAATATTATCTCATCTTTAATTCAAAGATTTCAGTATATACTGAAAATTTCAACACAGTAATCCTCACACCATGCTTAGACAGATAAACCATTGCTTCCTATATATGAACAGGAGCTAAAATATTATAAGTGCTTTGTTTAGTACTATAAAAATGTTTAAGCTTGAAATTTGAGCCCCAAGCAAAGTTTTAAAAAAATTCCTTCAATTCTTTAACATCATCCCCATCCTATTCCTTCAAAAATGAAAAAAGTAAGTCTAGCTTCCAATATCTTTACAGCTGTAACTTTAGTGACTGTTTTGGCAATAGTCATATTTCTGAATACAGATATCCCTATCAGAGGTAGAATAGAGGATCAGGACAGTTTGAACTCTATGGTTATTCTTTGATTTTAGAGAAAGATGAGGAGGAAAATACATATTTTGGGGGAAAATGTAAATATCGGCTGGGTTAGGAAAGAGTGATTTGGAGCAGAGTGTCTGGGAACAAAGTATGACAATGAAATGACTGGTGGTGGGAGGTTCATAGTTTTGCTTTCTGGGATGCTTTTAGAGAGGAGGACATGGAGGGCTCTTGCAGTAGGGTGGAGTGAAGACATCAGGGCCAGGAAGAATCTTAGGAGTGCTTGGTGGTGGCAATGGAGGAGGAAAAAGAGGAGGACCCTGGGGATGAGGCCACACACATTAACTACTTTGCAGAGTGCTGGGCACACAACCTCCTGAAGCATTTGTAGCAAGAGGGAAAGCAAAAATAAAGCTGAGATGTATATTTCAGAAATGAGTTACAGGGTTAAAGTTCTCTACTTTCATGCCTGTGCAAATGGAAGAAAATATCCCTAATTTTCCAGAGCAAAAATGTCTTGGTGGACACAAGGTCGGGCAATGGATAGTTACTGCAAACCAAGAAGGGAATCAGAATTTGCAAAATGTCCCCTCTCGCTTGCATTTTATATTGGAGTCAGTAAGATTAAACATTTTTTATATAATTAGCAGTGCATTTCTTCATATTCTTAAATTCCCACAAATCCCTCTTATATGGGTCTACTATTTTTATTCTATAAATGAAAAAAAAAAAAAGTTCAGAGAAGTAGAAATGACTTACCTGAAGTGTCATGTCAGGGCTTCCATTCCGGCCCTCTGGCTGTATGCCAGGATCCCCCACAATTATTTCATTATCTTCCCTCAACCATCACAGAATCCTCCATGTTTCTCAAGGGTTACAACTGTTTTCAGAGCTGCTTTGGACATAGGTGCCATGAGTCTTATTCTAAACTTGGATGACAAAGTGCCAGAGATTTGTTAACTTAGCACTACAGGGTTCTGAATGAAGTTGAATTGAAACCTTGAAAAACAATATTGTTCAATAAAAATGCTTGATGAATTTTATTTCCCAAACTACATAGTATGATCATTAAATGTGATTATGAGAAACTTAAGCCTGTTCAAATGTAAGTATAGGGGGATTGCCTAGAGGACTTTAATTTCTTGTGAAAAAAAATTCTATACAGATATCATTTTAGAAAAAGCAAAGGACAAGTACAGTGGAAAATAAGAACAAAGAGCAGGTTCAATTAAACACATTTTTACTGCATAGATTCCCTTAAGTCAATACAGCTTTTTAATTCTGCCTTGTTTGGCAACTTCCAAGTCTCTCATAGAATAGTACTCTCATGGAGGGCCCTTTAAATTTATGGCAAGCGACAGTCTTGTGTTAACAGACACTCAGGGAAACACATTCTCTCCCACTGATGGGAGTGTTTAATCTGCACCAGGCTTTGCTCTGCACACCACTCACTTTTTCCCAAAGCAAAGCAGTTTATCACATGGGCCTGAGTCTACTAGAGTTTCAGTCTGCCATTCCGGGCACGGGCGAGGTCTTGACCATATGTTCAAGAATAAAAAAGATCAAAGAGCTAATAAGTGGTGGTCAGCATGCCTCTAGTCAGTACCAAAGAAGAAACAAAACAGGGCAGCAGCCTTCATTTCAGCAGCGGTGCCAGAAACAACCCAAATCGCTACCACACCAGGAGCAATGCTGGGAGCTGAATCCATAACACGTGCAGAGGGTCTGTTTCAAAAGACACAAACAAGCAGAAATCACCCCCAACAAACTCAGTATTCTTAGGCACAGCAGAGAGCAACACCTTCTTTATTTTGCAGTTTTTGTACTGATCATAAAGAGTGATTACAGATGGTTGATTTTAACTCATTCAAGGAATGGGGCAAGTCATCTGGGCTTTAAGGCCTGGAGAGTCACAAGACTTTGGTCCAACTCAGCTCATAGGAGTAGAAACAGGTTAACAATTAAACAATGTTTTCTTTTGTGGGGTCCACTCCCTTAATGTCTGCCTGAAGCAGCCACCTATAAGGGGGGGGGGCAGTGTCTCCATGCTGCTTTGTCTTTGTAGCATCAGGCATCTAGAGAGAGATGTGGATGCCAGAGAACAGGCTCTTCAGCTCGATGAGTTACTTGGTCTCTCTTATTGCCTCTTTGAGAGTGTAACTGGGAGTGGATTACTAAGGAGACTACAAGGGCATAAGAACAGATGTGGTGAAGAACTGGTGGTGAAAGGTTAAGTAGGACCTAGAGTGTGTGACTTGGACAGAATGCTAAGTTGTGTTAAATAACTGATTCAAAGATTCCTAGCTTCCAAATCTTTAAGGAGTGATATAAAGACACTGCCAGAGTTGTGACTGTAGGTTACTGGAGAAAAGGAGAGAGGGCAGGCATGCCCATATTTTAACACATTTGTGGCTGCTGGGGTCAGCCTGGCAGGCAGAAGAGCAATGAGTGACTTATCTGCCTACCCACCTTGATCTGGGAAGGAAGTCAATGAACTATGTGGCTCTCTGAGATTTTTGAATGCACTTAGAGAGAACAGATCTGAGAAGATTAGTGACTTGTTGCAGATCTGAAGATTAGGGACTGTCTCTCCACTGTCCTTAAGAACATAGAATCATAGACAAAAGGGCCACAGCAAACTGAGGTACCAGATTACAGCTTGTATACTTCTGGAGGAAGAGCCGCAGTTGTACATTCATTTATTCATTCCTTTCACTTTTATTGATCAATAAGTGAAGGCATTAATTCTGATACTGGGAGGATAAAAAACAGCTAAGTCATGTTCCTGTTATTGCCCTTGGTGTGTTTCACTAGGAAATGGAGATCTGAGACTGCCTGGTCACTGGCTGTTGGGATGCGCTCACAGTTCCTACCAGGTTTAGGAGGCAGCAACTCTTCCCAAGGTGCTGCAGATTTTCAATGCACTTCTATTCCATCATGCAAACTCTTCCCTTCCTAGAAAACTAAAGTTATTATGAAAAAGATAAGGCTGTATAGGTGCTAGCTTGGTAAAACGATTAACCAACCACCTACCTTCTTTCCTTCCTTCCTTCTTCCCTCCCTCCCTCTGTTTCTTTCTTTTTGGATTGAATCCGGGAGCATTCTACCTCTAAGCTATACCCCTAGGCTTATTTTATTTTTTATTTTGAAACAGGGTCTCACTAAGTTGCTGAGGGCCTTGCCAAATTGCTGAGGTTCTCCTCAAACCCGTGATCCTCCTGTTTCATTTCTCAAGTACTGGGATTACAGGTGTGTGCCACTATGCCTGGCTCTATTTTGTTTTTTTATTTTGAAACAGAATCTTGTTAAATTGCAGATGGGTCTTGCTAAGATACTGAGGTTGGCTTCAAACCTCCAATCCTCCTGTCTCAGCCTTCCAAGTACTGGGATTACAGGCATGTTCCACCATGTCCTGGCACCAAATCATTAATTTCTAAAAGTAGAAATTTGGATCCTTAGAAATATTAGGGTATTTAAACTGAGCAGTCAAAGGAGAGAAGAATATTAATTAGAGTCTTTTGATTTTGAGACCTAAACATAGCTTCTTACCCTGCCCCCAAGATAGTGCTATGATTTGAGTGTAATTTGAAGTTTCCTACAACAGTCTATTTGTTAAATGCTTGGTCCTCGGGGTAGGAGTATTGAGAAGTACTCTGAACATTTAAGAGGGGTGGCTTATTGGGAGGTCCTAAGGTCCCTGGGGGTGTGCCCTTGAAGGAGATCATGGGACTCTAGTCTCTCCTCTCTGCCTCAAGATGAAACTGATTTCCTAGACACACACTCCTGACATGATGTGCCACCATCTTCCGCCCTCACCTCAACCCAGTCAGTGTAGGTACATTGCCTTCAAACCTCCCCAACTGTGAACTAAATACACCTTTTATCTTAATACATTAGTTGTCTCAGGCGTTACATTGTAGTAACATGAAGTTGACTAATACGAGGTGATTTTGGAAACAATTCTATTTTCCAGTCTTGGGGTTGCTTGGATTATGTCAATGATATCATAGGCCTCTAAATTGGAAATGACACAAAATAGCAAATGGCAGGTTTTCAGAGGCTCTCAATTCAGTAAAGATGATAAATAGAATGTCTATTATACCTTTTAAAGTTGAAATCCATTTCATAAAAAAGTTATATATCTACACAGGATTGCCCAGCAATGTTTCCTGGGATAATGGCTAAGGGATTACAACAAGCTGGAATACTTCAACCTTCTCATTAGTTTAGCCTAATGTTAGCATCCATTTCTTTACTCTCCCTAACATCTCTCCCACACTGCTTTGATAAGAAAAGCCAAAGTCCATCTGTTCTCCAAGCCCCTTTTATTATATGCATATAGATCTCTACTCTCTGTGAGCTTCTGGAACCGGGTCACCCAATATGGCAGCCACTATCTACATGTGGTTATTGAATATTTAAAATATAGTATGTCCAAATTAAGATATAGTATAAATATGAACATACAAAGGATTTTAAAGACAGTACAAATGGATGTAAAATATTTCATTGATATTTTTATACTGATTGCTTATTGAAGTGATCAAATTTTGAATCTGTTGGCCTAAATGAAATATATTCTTAAATTAATTTTACTTTTAAAAATGTGGCTACTAAAACTTTTAAATGACATATGGCTTACATTATAATTCCATTGGATGATACCATTCTAGATACTTAGAATCTGAAACTATTCACTGTTGAATAATTTTTTGGTCATGATCCAGATTCTTGGGTTTTAAGGAACAGAAACAACTCATATTTTGAAAAAATAAAGGATTATCATGAAAAATGGAAATACCATAAGAATGCAGCAAGCCAGGTCTTATGAGAACAGACACTACATGGGAAAATGTCATGGACCCAGAGAATAGTGTTACTGTCTCTCTCTTTACTTTTACATTTCAGTTTTACTCTGCATATCTGTACCTTGCTATGTTATGTGGATAGTCCTGTTAATGGTTATGCTTCTCTGTTATTCAAGTTTTTGTGGGGCTGTTTGCTTGTGAATTGTACTAATTTTGACTGACTTTTTGCAACCTTTTAGTTCAGCAACTCACAAGCGGCTAGCTGAATGTTATCACCAACTCAATTCCAAAACCACAGGGGAAGAATTGGACTGACTTGGTTTGGTTCCAATCACTATGTGACTCTTAGGAGACACAGTCACCTGCAAATAGGGCTATTTTTTTTTTCAGAGCAAAAGATTAGGCTAACCTAGAAGTAGTTGTGTGAAGCTGGTAAATTGAAACATTGGACAATAATGTATTTCTTGGCATTGTTTCTTTACTCCTTTGGTTATCCCCCATTCTATCCATATTGTCAACCTTTCTCTTTCTGCTGGAGCATTTCCAACAACAAACAATTGTGCTCTAACCCCATCTATGCTCTGTAACTCACCAGTGTTATTGATCTTTTCATGCTGTTGTAACTAACTCAGACGGGAGTTTGTCTCCAAGTGACTGTTGTTTGATTCAATTGGATGAACACTTATTACACATCTTCTGCTGTACAGCGTCATGGAGGGGCTGGGGCTATCTGTGGATACTAGAACAAAGTGGATGAAAGTACTCAAAGGCTGCATTCAGGGGAGCTCTGAGCACAAGTACACAGGCACACTGTTCTCTTTAGTTACTATGGGTAGTCCTGCAGACTTTAAAATGAGCTAATTTCACTTCAATATGCCTTGAAGGGGTTTGCACACTATATAATATTAAGAAATATTTATCTGGGTGTGGTGGGAAGCTTAGATAGGAAGATCACAGTTTGAGGCTAGCCTTCACGACTCAGTGAGACCCTCAACAACTTAGCAAGAGCCTATTTCAAAATTAAAAATAAAAAAAGGAAAAATAGGGCTAGGAGTGTAGTTCAGAGGTAGAATGCCTTTGGGTTCAACTTCCAGTATCAGAAATAAGAATAAAATACAAAAAATCAAAAAGAAAAAGAGCTAAATGTTTCAAGTGTTTATTCTTCTCTAAGATCTGCACTAGAAGTTTCACATAGACTATCTGTTGCAACATTTGGATTATACATTTGCAATAGACTGAATATTTGTGTCTCCTCAAAATTCACATGTGGAAATCTTAACCCCCAGATGTTGGTATGAGGAAGTGAGGACTTTGGGAGATGGGTCGGTTATGGTTTGAGAGTCTTCATGAATGGGATTAGTGCCCAAATAAAAGAGGTCCCAGAGAGACCCTTATCATCATGTGAAGACGAAGCACAAATGCGCCACCTATGAACCAGAGATAGAGCTAACATCAAATCTGTTGTGATGCCTTGACTTGGACCTCCTTGCCTCCAGAATTCTAAGCAATAAATATCTGTTGTTTATAAGTCACTCAGATTTTGGTATTTTGCTGTAACATACTGAATGGACTAAGACAATGTTCTCGTTAATGTTTTTTTCCTTACATGTTTATGTGATCTGCCTTTCCTATAAAACTCAAGTTCCCTATCGTAAGGACTTTGTGGTCTTACCACAATCATATCTCTTCCAACTAGCAATAACACCAGAGATATATTGAGTATCTAGTAAATATTTATTAAATAACTTAAAGCAAATGGTGTGACTGTCAGACCATTGGGGGGAAAATACTTAACTCACAGAGTTTGTCTCTCATGCAGTTCTGGGCTTACAAAACACACTAGGTCGAGATTGGTTATAGGATGAGCAAGTGTTTCTTTTTCTGCTCCAGCTTCAAACTGCTTCTTTTCTAGATATCTGCCTAGATACTTCCTTTTTTAAGGTGAACTTAGAAATAGCCTGTGCTAACCTCATAAGACTCTTTACAAGATCACCTAAAAACATTTTCACTTCGGGAAAGAGTGCAATCATGTTTAAGGTTTTATAGGGTAGAAAAGCAAGATAAAACTGTCTAAGCATTACAGGGGCCCAAAGTACACACATATTTTATTGTTGATCTTTTCAAAAACATCTTTTTACAAAATTAGAGTACTTTAGTGACCAGAATTATAATTCTCAAGAAACTAGAAAGTGAAAGTGCTTGGATTTTTTTCCTTTTACAGTTTAAGTGAAGTGTTAAGGTTTGGCATAGTAAAATAACATGATTTGTGTGCAAAACTATAAAAACTTCAAGGTATTATGATTGGATCTTCTGATCAGAATTTTCCTGAAAGTTTCCTAATATCTCTTATTTGGAAAAGTGTAATAATTTATGTGGAAATCAGATAAGAAATAATGTAAAATATACTGGTTCTAGAAATATATGAAAATTGTAATAATCTGTTATTTTAATCCATCATAGAGATACCTGAAAGATCTCAAGTTCTTGAGGACAATTTTATATTATTATTATTTATAATTGCATTATAGTTTACAGAAAGTCGGGATTCATTGAGATATACCCATACATGCATATAACATAATTTTGTCAGTTTAATTTCCCAGTACCTCCCCTTTCCCACCTCGCCCTCTACTCACTTCCTCTCCTGGCCTCCCTTCCATTATCATGGGGTCCCATTTTTATTCCTTTTTTTCATAGCTTGCAAATATGAGAGAAACATGACTCTTGACTTTCGGAGTTTGGTTTATTTCACTTAGCATGATATTCACCAGTTACATCCATTCACCTGCAAATGACACAATTTCATTCTCCTCTATGGCTGAGTAAAACTCCACACTGTATACATGCCCCATTTTCTTTACCCATTCAGCTATTGATGGACACCTGGTTTTGTTCCATAATGTGACTATTATGAGTTGCACATCTATAAACATGAATATGCTCACCTAGCTATTGTATGCTGTCTCTCGTTCTTTTGGATAAATTTTTAGGAGGGGTATAGCCGGGTTATTTGGTGGTTCCCTTGCTAGTCTTTTGAGAAATCTCTATATTGATTTCCATAGTAGTTGTACTAATTTGCAGTCTCATTATCAATGAATAAATGTTCATTTTAACACTTATATTTCTTATGTTTAAATGCTGGCGGGGGTGTGGAGAAGTGGGAACCCTAATACATTGTTGATGGTATTGCAGATTAGTGCAACCACTTTGGACAACAGTATGGAGGATCCTCAGACAAATGGGAATGAACCTACCATATGATCCAGCAATACCACTTCTGGGTATCTACCCAAAAGAATGGAAACCAAACTATCAGACCGATGCATGTGTATCTATATTTATAGCTGCACAATTCACAATTGCTAAACTATGGAAACAGCCAAGATTTCCATCCACAGATGAATGGATTACAAAACTATGGGATATGTACACAATGGAATTTTACTTTGTTTTTATTACTGTGGCTTTGTGGTGTGGTGTGAAGTCAGGTATTATGATGCCTCCGGTGTGGTTATTGTTGCTGAGAACTACTTTGGCTATTCTGGGTTTTTTAAAGGTCTCATTGAATCGCCAAGGCTGGCCTTGAACTTGCAATCCTCTGTCTCAGTCTCTTAAGTACTGGGATTGCAGGTGTGCAGCACCACACCTGGCTTCCTTCTACATTTAATTTGTTCAGAGTTTTTACCATGAAGAGATGTTGAATTTTATCAAATACTTTTTCTACATCTATTGAAATAATGTTATGGATTTTGTCTTTTGTTCTGTTGATCTGATTTATTATGTCTATTGATTTGGTTGTGTTGAACCATTTTTGCATCTCTAGGTTATATCTCACCTGATCATGATGAATGAGCTTTTTAAATATGTGCTGTTGGATATGATTTGCTAATACTTCATTGAGAATCTTCGCATCTATGTTCATCAGGGATATTGGTCCATAGCTGCCTTGCCTTGCCTTGCCCTGACTGGTTTTGGTATCAGAGTCTTGTAAAATGAGTTTGGAATAACTCTCTTTTTCAATTTTTTGGAATAATTTGAGAATAATTGGTATTAGTTTTTCCTTAAAAGCTTTATAGAATTCGGCAGTGAATCCATCTGATTCTAGACTTTTCTTTGTTAGGAGAATTTTTATTACCCATTCAATCTCATTCTTTATTACTGATCTGTTCATATTTTCTCTCTCTTTATGGTTCAATTTGTAGGTTATATATATATCCAGAAATTTATCCATTTCTTCTAAGTTTTCCAACTTGTTGGCCTGACAGTGATCCTTTGTATTTTCATGCTATCAGTTGTAATGTCTCATTTTTCATCTATGATTTTATTTATTTTGGTCTACTCTTTTTCTTTGTTAATTTAGCTAAAGCCTTGCTAATTTTTATCTTCAAAAAATGAACTATTTCATTGATTTTATGGTCTTTATTTCATTGATTTTTGGTCTTTATTTTATTTGTTTATTCTCTAATCTTTGTTATTTCAGACTTTATGCTAATTTGGGGTTTGGTTTCTTCTTACTTTCCTTTCCTAGTTCCTCCAGATGCACCATTAGGTTGTTTATTTGAAATATTTCCATTTTTTTCATATAGGCACTGCTATAAATTTCTATCAGACTATTGTATTTTCTGTATTCTATAAATTTTGGTATATTGTGTTTTCATTTTCATTTGCTCCAGAAACTTTTAAATTTCTATTTTGATTTCAATGATTGATTCAGTAGCATGTTGTTTAGTTTTTCTTCATTTGTACAGTTTCTAAGTCCCTTTTGGTGCTGATTTCTAGTTCTGTTCCATTGTCATTAAGGAAGAAATAATTTTGGGTTTTTAAAAAAATTGTTGACACTTGTTTTGTATCCTAATCTGTGGTGTAAGCTAGGGAGTAACTGGGATGCCAGAGGGACTCCAGATAACAGAGGAGAAACTTTAGTGGAGCCAGGGAGGTGGACTAAGGGAAGGAGAGGGGAAAGACCGAGGTTCATTATTGGAAATACTAACATCAACTGTGTGTACATATGTGAAAGTCCCAATATCAGTCTCAATTCTCTGTATGGGAAGGGGGGAGATGGAGAGCTGGGGGGGCACCAAGTGCTATGTGCACTATGTCAATGTCAACATGAGTTACATTATGTGACCATAATGTATCAATAAAAGCACATTAATTTTTTTTTATAAAGGGAGCTTTCACAGTAGAAGGCTTTCTCTGGAAGATGTGTCTGTATGGTAGGCTCTGTTGGCTTTGGTTCCATTTGGGAATCATAGGGAAATCTCCCTATATCTTCATTAGCTATAACCAGAGGCTGTGGGCATCGTGCAAGCAGCAGGTAACTTGGAGAGTCCATTTATCTCAAGGGGCTGTGTAGGGAGAGGGCTACTCTGGTCACCCATGTGAGTGTTGGATGCCTACCATGGAAACAGGAATGATGGTGCTGGGAGTACAGAGCAGCACAGTGGATATTTCCTTGGGTATCACTTAGATGAGCTTCTCTGTTGATGGGGGTCTTCAGCCTTGGCAGCCCTAGAGGCAGCAGGGGCCATTCAGAACTCACTTCCAGTCCTAGGGGTTGTGTAGACCCTAAGGAAGCAGGCTGTGGGAAGTGACAGCAGCCAGAGGAGGGAAGCAGGCCCCAGGTCCTGGAAGGCAAGTGCCGTGGTCTTTCACGTGTTGGGGGCAACACCCCTCCTTCTGGGCTTAACTAATTGTCTCATATAAAGCCTTCTGTGTGGGCTTGAGTGCTAGGATTACTGTTGCTCTTCTGGGTCTAACTGGGTCTGTGAGGCTATACCCCCTGTGCCAGTATGGTGGCATGTTTGTGGGGATATACAGGCACTTGATCTTTAGGGTAGTATGATCCTGACAGTGTTTCCATTCACTAGATGGTGCTCAACTACATCAGCCAGGGCTCTGGGGATTTGTAGGCAGACAACATGAGCTCCTTCTCTAAAGTAAAGCTACTGTGCAGACTCCAGGTAGCTCTTCTAACTGAGTGGCAACCTGTGATGACTGTAGTACTCTCTACAGATACGATTGCGTTGTCCACGGCAGGATGCTGTACTGGGATTCTCCTGTTCACCCTTTCCCCTGCAGTGGGGAGCCCATGGCCAGGGATCCATGGACATGGTCACCAGTGTGCTTTGTTCCTCTTTCTGGGCTGTCATCCTTGGTCTCTGTGTCTTAAAGGGTTCCCATCTTTCCCTTTCTGAGCCTCTGTGTTCTCCCCGACTTACCTCGAAATGCAGCTATTCATTTGCTACTTTGGTTCCTTTTTGTAAGAGGAGGTGAGTAGGACATCTAGCTATTCTGTAATCACCTATATCTTTTCCTTTTATATATCCAGTTGTTGTAGAATCATTTAAAAAATTTGGGGAGGGGGTACTGGGGATTTAATCCAGTGGCCTTCTTCCTCTGAACTATACCACTGACCTATTTTATTTTTATTTTGAAATAAAGTCTCACTAAGTTGTTGAGGCTTTTGAAAACTGGTTTATAGGAAAGTATTAAAGTATTTATATATTTATATATTGATCTTATATCCAGCCATCTTGCTGCTTTGCTAGTTAGTTGTAGTTTTTTATTTGATTCTCATGTTTGATAGATATATTATCTACAAATAACAATAATTCTGTATTTTTGTTTCTAATACTTGTAACTTTATCCTTTTTTGTTATTTTATTTCTCTGGTAATATAATCAACATAGGCTTAAATATTAGCGGTATTGTGGGCATTGTTATCTTCTCTTTATTGAGATGTTCATTATAGGTTGTTGCTAAATATCTTTCAAGAAGTTAATGATTGTTTCATTTTGTTTTAGTTGTGAATTACACTATTAATTTTTCCAATGAATGTTCTCTACTTCTTGGATAAAAATTATTTTTTTCAAAATATATTATGTGTTTAATTTAGCTAACATATTTATTATTTTTACATCTAGGTTTTTAAATGAGATTTGACTTAATTTCCATTTTTGGTGTTACTATTGTTATATATATTATAGACAAAGTGAAAGATTTGAAAGGTCTATGCTGGAGAATTGTGTGTGTGTGTGTGTGTGTGTGTGTGTGTGTGTGTGTGTGTGTTCATCTCACATTTGAGGGGGATAGGTCTATGAGAGAAAGCATAGTTTTCTCAGAAAATGAGACTGGGGAAAAAAGTTTGAAGCTAGATTTTAGAGGCCCTTGAATACATGTTTAAGAAGTTTGTTCTTCGTTCTGTAGGAAAGCTTTTAGAATTTAAGCACAAGAGAAGCTTAATTTGATTTGTGCTTTGGAAACTGGAGATGAAAAAAGTGTTACCACAACAGAGATTGAATGTGAAAAATTAAAAAAAAATAATTGGATTTGGGGCTAGGGGATATTGTGACCTTTAAGAAAGCAGTATAAGGAGACCGTCATGGGCATGAGAATGAATAAAACAGCTATTAGTTTACTAGGGAATACTAAAAAGAACCTTCAAAAAACATCTCATAGCAATACATAAAAAACAGCCAGATGGATCATTAGTTATTCCTTTCCTAGAAAGATACTGTTGAAAATCCATCAATAAATATAAAGAGAATGGAAGCGTTTATTAGGCTGGATTATACCTAGTGGTATAGTGATCACACAGGCAGCAAAGGGGTGGGGTGGGTATTTAAAAATAATTTGTACATCAAATTTTATTCTACAGCAACAAAGTTGGTTTCTCACTCTAACCTTATGACCAAACACACTGTGACTTACTCACTAGAGGGTGAACCCAGGAATAAAAACGCAAGGCTGTGGACTAAAGAAGAGTAGTCCCATTATTCTTTCAAGGGTATTTTGTTCTGAGTTGTCCTCTACACTGGCTTTCCTTAAAAAACCTACTTTTTCATGAAATATAATAAGATATATATAGAAATATATAAATATAAATGCATAGCTCAGTTAATTATCACAAAACAAACTGTGTAACCATCATTTCAGATGAGAAACAGAGCATTATTAATACTTCAGAAGCACTTCCTCCACCTGATAACTACCCTGACTTTGCCCCTAAGGAAGCTACTATTATTACTTTTATGGAAATTAGCTCTTTGATTTTCTTTATAGAGTATCATCTAATAATGACTAAGTAATGTAGTTAATTTTTCTTTTTTGATAGTTTAGAGATTACTCTATGTTGTTGAGTAGGGTGGTAGGTTGTTCATTCTATTACGATAGTATTCCATTTATGAACATTACCATTATTTCATTCTATAGTTGATAGATATAACATTTGCTATGATTCTTGAATATGTCTCTTGGATCCCATATTATGCAACTCCTTTGAGTAGGAGTGAAATTGTGTGATGAAGAATGTATGTTTTCAATTGTAATAGAAAAAAATTAGAAAGCCCTTGGGTGGAGAAGAAGGGAAAAACATCGGGAAGAATGGGGAGAAAGCTTTCTGCATTCTGGAAACTATGCCGTTGCTATTTCTATGGGAAATGGACTGGAGAATCAAGTGACTGCCATAGAGCATGAGCACCTATTTCATTACTCAGATATGTTTATGCCTCCTATAATATTATCCTCTCTTTTAATACCAAAAGAAGCATTAAAGAATTCCTGTGGATCTTCTTGCTTGCCAGACTTGCAAATGTTAGCCATGTGGAGGCTGAGCACTGAAAGTTTATTGTTAGTTATTATTAATTTAGTTTCCTTTTACCTGATTATAATAAGGTTGTACAACTGTTGGTATTTATTGACCATTTAGATATCTTCTTATGTAAAACACCTGTTCAAGTATCTTGCCTATTTTTCTATCATTTTCTTGGTCTTTGTCTTTTTCTCATTAATTTTAAGGAGTTCCACAGATACATATTTATTATACAATGAGCTCTTTGACTATTATATGTTAAAGTATTTTTTTAATCTTGTGGTTTGTTCTTTTATTCCTTAGGGTTGTAGTTTAATAAACAAATGTTCTTTTTTAAACTTTTATTGGGATGCTGAACTTATGCAACATAGTGAGGTTCAAAGTGATACATTCATACATGCACACAGGACTTGGTGTATTTCCCTCCCCCCCTACATGCTGGGATCGGTAGTGATGCCTTTATATATGGACACAGCATTATTTGAACTGTTTCCTTCCTCAAGCCTCTTTTTTGCCATCCTTACCTCCCTTCCTCAATCTCCTTCCACTAGTTTACTACTCTCTCATTTACCTTATTTTTTTACGTTAATATAGGCCATTTCTTTAATTTTTACCTTTATAATTAGCACTTTTAAAAATTACCAGCTTTTGTTTTGCTGAGATCTTAGATGTTATGTTCCTATTCTAAATGCTTTTTATTTTCCCTCCTCTGCATCACTTCTCTTGTTTTCCACTTGTGCTCACTGGAGCTGCACATACATTTTTGCTTCAGTGTTGTCTTCTGGGAAGACCAGGCAAGGATGGTGCACTTTGAATTAAGCACATAGATTTATTTATTTATATTTTTTTAGTCTGTCTCTGTCACTCAATTGGTGTTTTAGGCAATGTCATAACATAGTTACTGATACATTTAGGTTTAAATCATACAACTTAAATCTTTTTATTGTTTTCTTGCCTCTCTTTTTTGTCCTTATTAGATTATATTTTATATTTTGGTTTAGAAGTTACATAGTTACATATACTCTTTTATATATAAACTAAGACACCTATTTGTATGTAATCATTAAATGGGGGTAATTAGAAATTCTGTTTCCTCAACATTGTGTAAAGTGAGATTAGTCAGTCACAAAAAGTAAAAAAGCATATGTTCTCCCTAATATGTAGATGCTAGGGAGAAAATGGGGTATAAGAGGGACTCCAAATGAAAAAGGAGAAACCCTAGATAAGCAAAGAAGTTGACTTAACTGAAGGTGATGGACGGGGTGGGGGGGGCTGGGAGGGTGACACTCTAATGTACATGATGTACTTTCACGAATATATCAAAGTCAGTCACTAAACTGAACTTGAGAAGGAGGGAGGGCGAGGGAGTGGGGTGAGAATTGGGGAAGGGGTTAAATGAGAAATGTGTGCATGTATGCCTTTATCAGCTTGTACCTAACAAAGATGTATGATTACAATGCACCAATTAATAAAAAATGAAAAATAAAAAGAAATTCTGTTCCTCAAGCATTTGTCAATTTTATATTTTGGGAACCTTTTGAAGTATGTCATAAATTGTTATAGACTATAGTTGCCCTATTGTACTATAGAACAGTAGAACAGCTAAAAACTGTATTTCCTTTCTCTGTCCCTCCTGCCCCTCCTCCTTCCCAGTCTTTAGTGACCACTCTTTTCTATGAGATCAAGTTTTCTAGCTTCCACAGTTTTCATTGGTAATTTCAGAGACTTCAGTATACATAGTTGACTTGTCAAAGTCGAATGTTAGTTGGTGATTTTACTCTTTCTTTAAAGGTCATAGCACATTTCATTTGTCAATCCACCAAAGTTTGTGCTATTGCTATTGTGTATTTTATTTCTATTTATATTTCAACCAGCACAAGGCATTACTATTGTTGTTTTAAGCCATTAATATTTTCTTAGCATGTCGTTTTTCAAATGTAGATGCAAGAAGAGGATTTGTCTATTTTAGAAATGATCCCAGGAAGTATTGCAGAAAATAAGGAAAGGAATGAGAAACAATTAGTGAAGGCTGCATCAGTGAGGGGTTACTGTGGTAGATAACTGTGATTAAATACTGTTCCACAAAGAAACCAAGGAGATTATATCTCAGAACCATCCCACTGAATGATGGAGGTCCCAAGGTCTATAGTCACCAACAGCCCTCTTTTATTGGTTGAGAATTTCTCCTGAGGTGTTAATTCCCTCATACCTTTGGACTGTACCTGATTATAGCTGAGTGTGTATAACTGAGGTGCTAGAGAAATCTCTGGGGCAGAAAAAGAAGGGAGAAACATGTACTTGGGAAGAAAGCTATGAGCATGCTGGAAAATGCCACTGCTGGTGCTATGGGAAATGGATCAGAGATCAAGTGTCTGCCATAGAGCACCCATTTCATTACCCAGATATGTTCATGCCTTCTATATTATTTTTCTCTCTGTTATTGATGCTTCAGGATCAAGTGTCTGCCATGGAGCACCCATTTCATTACCCATATATGTTCATGCCTCCTATATTATTTTTCTCTCTGTTATTGATGCTTCAGGTGGTAACTGCCTTCAATTTACAGAAAATAAAATAAAAACACTCTCCCCTTTCACTCCCTGAGAGTTTTAGTGGAGTAAGCTATAGACCACACTGCTGCAGGTGGTCCCAAGGAGAGGGAGTCAGATATTGCCTCCATTCCTGACCCGTACCTCTGTGTGTATGGACCCATTGTGCTGGCCCTGGAGTGGCTAAGATCAGGAGCTGGTGCCCCTCTCCTGGATGAGGCAGCTCATTCATCAGGATCTTTAATGTCTCCTCTGTTCTAGATGCTCCTTGGAGGGAAGGACATGTGACAAAGCTTTGCAGAATTTGTCCCCACTGTAGCAATATCCATCTGCCTCTTCCTTTGCTATCATAGCCTTTCACTTTCCAAATGTCTACAGTGATTTCTTTTTCTTTCTCTTTTGGAAGGGATACACTGCTTTTCTACATGGGAACATGACAGCGATCAACACCTCTGCAGTTTTTGCTTTGTTTTTTACTCTAGGGATAGCAGAAGATCTGTAATTGCAAACAGGGTGTGGCATAGCTTTTGATTTCCTATGTTGGCTATTGTGGATAGCAACAGGGTCTTCCCTTAAGTCCTTTCTACCCTATTGGCTATTATTACAAAGGTCATAAAACCAATGTGGATTTTCTGATAGTTGCTAAATGTATCTATTCTGTTTATGCACCTAGGAACTGGAGAAATCACCAAGAGTGTGTCCAGAGACTCTTTGAAGCAATTATACTCTCAGTCTAATAGGAATTCTGTGTTCTCTAATATCAGTGTTGGCTCTGACACAGTTACTACAATCCTAGATTAATTGGTTCCTCTGCTTAGTCTCTCACAAGACTGTAATCAAGTTCAGCCAGTGCTTGAGTCTCATCTGAGGTGCGACTACAGAAGGACCTGCAGGATTTATTTTCTTTTGGGCTGTTCTACTGGGACCTGAGGCCCTTCCTAACTGTTGGCTGGAGACCTCCCTAGCCCATTGCCACATTCCTGCCATGATGGTTTGCTTCATCCAGGACAGCAAGAGGGAGTCTTCTGGCAATATGGAAATAACAACATTTTGTAGTTTATTCACAGTAATAAACCCTATCAGTTTTCCAGATTCTACTGGTTAAAAGAAAGTCCCAGGACTATTCCACTCTTAAGATAAGGCTTAAATGCCAGAAGAGAGAATCACGGGGGCCATCTTAGAGGCTGCACACGTCTAATACCATCCTGCTGTCTGCTTCTCAGAGGAACCAAATAAACACACTTATTCTAAAAACAGTATTCTAAAGAACAGCTTTGTTTACTAGGGTACTCAATTCTCACAACGGGATAATCTCATTGAAAATGGAATTGTTTTACTTTGTTAAAAGAAAAACTTTTGACAAATTAAGTATAACCAAGTTTATTTGAGCACCCTCCCCTCAAATGACAATACCACCATCCAAAAATTATTCATAAATTAGACAACACTCAGAATCAGAAGAGTTTCAAAGACTAGCACTCTGAAACTATGGGCCATGAGTGTTTATAGATAGGACACAATAAAATGTGCAGGCAGAGGGTGCTGAGGGGACAGGGTATCAGAGGGAAACACATCAAGTGCTGTGTGTACGAACATTTCTATCGCTCTGACTCTCATGATGATGTGTAACTACAAGGCACTAATGAAAATATATTAAAATATAAACTTATTATTTATTAATATAATTTATCAATGTTTTTATAAATATAGATTCAGTGTCCTGTATATAATGAATAAGTAGTAGGTATGCTATATAACTAATAAAACATTAATAATATCAACATGCCAATGTTAATAATTATCTTTAATATTTAATAATTAAGAAGTAACAGAAATGTTAATATAAATCACCAATACAAACATAATTAATACAAATATTAAATTAATGTTAATATTTATTATAATAATTATCAATATTAACAACATATTATTAGTTATATAGTATATTTACTATTATATATGACAATATATAATATATGATATAAATAATAATAAAAATTAATTACTACAATACTAATGTATGTTTACTAGATATAGTATTATATATAATAGTATATGTAATAGTATTGTATATATGTGCATATATATTTATATGTATAGCAGTATATTGATTGGTTGGAAGGTAAGCATTTTTCTTATTTAGACATGATCTGATCAGTTAGCAATCTCTGATTAGTTGAAACTCAACTGCCTGTGATTGGTTGAGACCTGGCTATGGGTTATAAAATTTAGTTAGGATTCAGTTAGTTAGGTTGTAGTTCATTACATAAGAACTCAAAGTGTGAAGGCTGCTTCAGGCCAATGGCCTACTGCTTATTTAACTTAGCAACTCTTTCAATGTGTCTGGAGAAATAGAATCTTAAAACGGTTGTTTCATACGAGATCTGGCATTCGGTCATATTTACTGGTATTTCATTTCTTCCTCAGTAAATATAAGTCTTAGAAGACAGGTCATTTCTAGTGCTGGTAAAGAATAATTAAATTAATAGGTTCTCATTCCACAACTGTGACTCCAAGTTGGGTGGAACTCAAATTGAATCTACTATAAGAGGGGGTATTATTTCTTTGGTTAAAGTAGGTCTATAACCTATGCTTTTTCTTTAAGTAAGAAAAGTTTGTCTAATAACAATTGCACAAAGAGATGATCCAGAGTAATTCCTTCCACTAATAGCAAGTTCTTCAAGATTAGTACATGGGAATATGTGTTGGAAGGGGTGGTAAAAGACTCTTGAAAGGTCAAGTGTACTATGGGCTTCATTTGTTGTGTCAAAGTATAATACTATGCAAATACCAGTGAATTAGTTTCAATTCCTATAATTCTAGATTAACAGGGATTTTTTTTTTAATTTGGAAGAGAACCCAGTGTAACAGGAGGTAAACAGAAGTGATAAAAGTGTTCCTTTAGATTCTGTGAAGAGAAAAATCAAGACAAAGCACCAAAAGCATTTCTTTTCTCTTAATGAATATATGGAGAATAGGATAGAAACCAGATTTATTCTCTAGCCCTCTGACCAATCAACTGTTCTTTCTATTATAATATGTGTATTTTAGATCTCAGAATTACCAGAGGGAATTTGACAAGTTGGCAGGGTTTCAGAGAAAAGTGACTGGTGTATCAAAGGAGTAAAGGTTCTGCAGAAAGGTAAGAGCTAAATAAGAAAATCTAGGTAAATTCCATAGGGATAAAGGGTTTTTAAAAAATCTTTGTCCAAAATAGGTATGAGAAAGAATGAAAAACTGAAATTAGGAAAGGAAAAATTCAGACTGACTATCCAAGGCTGGGGTTTGAGAATTATTAAAGGAAATAGTGAAAGTTCATTATATGAGACAATGAAAACTTAGACCAGCTGTGGTGTTCCAGAATGCACCCAAAGTAACCCTAGCCGGTCTCCAGGGAGTAGCCTGACCTACGTAGTAATTTCCAGCTCCAACTTAGAATCTCTATTATTGCATTAGTTCTGTGGGTTGGCTCCAGACATAGTTTACAATGGTAAGGCTATTATTTCTCATTGTTGAACCATATTTCTGTGGGCTGCCTCATGTTCAGGGCTGCTAAAATCTTTTATCTTCTTCATGGCTCTGGGGAACCTAATGGAAATTTTCATTCTGCAGTATATGGACAGTTTGCAAAATAAAAAGCTTGCAGTGGGATATGTGGCATTCATGCAAAGGATATTCATTGCTCCAGTTACCTGTGGGTCTAGACTGATCCAGGAAAGTCCTACCATGTGACCAAAAAACCTCATATGAGATATATCCTCTTTTACAAGGTGAAAGATTTAGAGCTAAAATTATAGAGAAATAACTTGTGAGTTTAAGTGAAAATTTTAGTAGTATATGTAAATGATAGAGGAAAGGTGGGATTACTTTCCTCTTACGAGCATTTGTGCAACCAGCTTACTGTTATCATGCAAAAATTTCCATTTGATTTCTTAGATTTTGAGCTGAAGTCTTATAACTCCATTTCACTTTATTCTAGTTGGTCTAAACTGGAAAACATGAGTTGCAGAGGTACAAGTTATAGTTGTCCTTAGCCTTCAAGGTCGCTGAGGGGGCCCTGAGCCCCTGGAGCTGCTGAGATAGTCACCTTGGGGCTAGAGGCGACTCATTCAGCTACCCTGGTGTTTGCCACTAGCCTTTACCATGCATGCAAACTGTGTCACATGCAGGTCTGGGAGGCATTGCATGCTCCTTGGTATAACCCATCAAATCACTTTGGTGACCTGAGACATACAATGAGTGGTCAAGGATCATATTTGCTGTTTCTCTTTTGACTATTTCCCACAATTAACTTTCATCTACAAAAACTTCCCTTTGCATCTACCTAGATGTAAATATGTGTATATTCTGAGTTCTGAACATTTCTAATGATAATAAATCTCCAATTTGACTTTATTTAAAAAGTTATTGTTTAGGAAAAATGACTTGCATACTTGTTTAGATTGCAGTGGAAAAATAAAATGCAGTGTGGGAAATTATAAAATTTAGCTTGACTTCCTGCACATTTACCTAGCTTTTCTGGACTTCATCTATATAAAAAAAAGTTGATAAGTCAGGTGCAGTGATACACCCCATAATCTTAGGACGTAGGAGGCTGATACAGGAAGATCACAGGTTTGAGGCCAGCCTGAGCAAATTAGTGAGACCCTGTTTCAAAAAATAAAAAGGAGATGGGTATGGTGGTGCATGCCTGTAATCCTAGCACTTGGGAGGTGGAGACAGGAGGATTGAGGGTTTGAGGTTAGTCTCAGCAACTTAGTGAGGCCTTTAGCAATTTAGTGAGATCCTGTTTCAAAATAAAAAATAAAATAGAGCTGGGGGTGTACCTCAGAGGTAGAGCATCCCTGGGTTCATTCCCCAGTACCATACACATATAAAAATAGGATTAGAGTGTATCTTTCAGGTAGAATATCCCTGTGTTCAACCCTCAGGTTAAAAAAAAAATAGTCCATAATCTCCCATGTCCTTTCAGCATTATCTGGTTATTACTGTTATCGTAAGTGATTTATGATCCTACAACATATAACAACACCATAAATAAATAATTTCCTTACAGGAAATGAATGTGTCCAGTATTCCACACTTGAGTGTACACTTCATGTTAGGTACTGTGCTGGTGCTGGGGATGCAAAGATAACTAATGTCTGGTCCTTACCCCCATGAAGTTCATCTTCTCATGGTGACAGATAATGACCAGGAGGTCTTTCCATAGGGGGAGGGCAATGAGAGAGGTATGTATACATTCAAGCTGCTTTGCCAAGGGAGGGGTGGACACACTTGCCAGCACGTGCCTTCAGTTTGATGAAGGGGTGTGAGGGAGACACAAAGGCCTGGGGACTGCTTGTCTTCAATTCAGCTTCTTCCTTCCACATGCACATCCCTCTGCAGCATAGCTGAAGCCCTGCCTCTGCCTCAGGGATTAGGATGGACCCCCACATCACTACATGGCATCCCCCATCCTGTCCTTCCTAATGTCCTTAGGAAAGATTCCTTCTGAGTGTGAAAGGTATTACATTTTATGTATTTAATCACACATTATACAAAACACTAATATACAAAAGTCTTGGATTGCCTGTAACACTTGTCACCTGCCATTTGGCTTTGAGAAGGCTGATATGGTTATATTTAACTTTGGAATGATTGAAGGTAAGCGGCTGGGCAATTCAGGAGACAACAATTGCTGCCAGTAATTACTGCTCATAAGTTTATTATTTTCAGTGAGCAATTGTGCAGGATCAAAGGTTTCTTAGGTATGCATATAGGTGCTAAGAAGAAAAAGGCTGCAAAATCACTCTTAGTTTTCAATACAGTCTCATCTTCCTTATCTGAAATTGGTGGTGTCAGGTATGTTTTCAAATTGATGTGTACTTTTTAAGATTTTAGGAAGGCAATAGCTGCATGGACCATATATTATCTATAGCCAGCACACTGTAATACGTGCACTGTATAAATGGGAATAGTGAACATTGTAAATATCATCACGTGAGCTCAGGTCACTCTTTGCCATTGACTGAGTTATGCAAAGCACTTTCAGATTTTGGAGTCCTTTGGGGATTGGGACTGACTTCCAAGGCATCTCTCATGGTCACTTCTATGCTGCTGCCCCAGCTCCACTGTGACATGTCACACTGCAGATGCTGGGCTTCTCAGGAGGGAGCAGGCTC
Organism: Graphiurus murinus; assembly: GCA_004027655.1. Taxonomy (NCBI): domain Eukaryota; kingdom Metazoa; phylum Chordata; class Mammalia; order Rodentia; family Gliridae; genus Graphiurus; species Graphiurus murinus. The sequence continues at coordinate 46,563 of PVLC010008835.1, forward strand.
CCTGGGCTTCCTCTGGGGAAGCAAGGAATGAGCTACCCACCTCTGACCTGCTGCCAAGTGGTGGTAGGGTAGTTTGACTACTGCTCTCGCCTGACGTTCAGCCCTGACTGGGAAAGGGGAAACAAGGGCATGACATTTGACTTTCCTTTTCTGGCTCTTACTCTTGGCTTTTTCACTGATTCTGGAAGTGCTTCCTCCCGTGTGCCTGCTGGAGCTTGGTTATGTCAGATGGTTTTCCTTGCTAGGCTATGACTTTTAGTAAAACCTCCAAGATCTAAGTAAAATCACTTGCGATAGAAAGACAAGCTTTTAAATCAAACAAACTAATTAGGGGCTTAAAGTTGACTTCTTTGTTAGAGGTTGGGTTCTAATTTTTCCCCAAATTAGAGATTATTGTGAATAAAAGTAATTCAATATTCAAAAAGGTTATGCACAGTTAATCAGCCTGTCTTAAAGTGAATCACATAACCATATATTGTATGTGTATGTGTGTGTGTGTGTGTGTGTGTGTGTGTGTGTGTTGTGTATGTATGTACACACATACAAACACGTATTCATGGCCGGGCAATGGCAATCCCAGGTTATATAAGGTTCAAGACAGAGTGCAGCTTTATAACACCACCTTTTAACACAAACATAAGAACTGTTTTACCACTCACCATTTAAAAACTTTTATGAGCATCTTAGTTTTAGGAGGATTCTAAGTTGCAAGAGTAGCAAGTTGTATTTTATTTAGCAGTGAGATAGTGCTGTCTCCTCTGCTTGGGATCTCCCTTAATCCAGTATTTAATGAATTCTAGAATATATGTATATATGAGATGATATTAACCTAGGCATCTCTTGTTTAATATATCAAAACTCAGTACTCATCATCACTTGCACACACCAACAAACTAAAAGTGAAGCTCAGCCACTTCGTGAGGGGGTGGAGAAAGCATAGTGCAGAGGAAGCTACAGTGTTAAGACTTTCAGAAACAAAACCTGTCAGTAACCTGGGACTCTTTGTGTAAGGAGAAAGCAATGTCTACTCATCATTAATGTGATTGCTTCAGGACACATTATCTGTGAATGGTAAATTGAACCCATTGCCATCATTTATAGGATAAGATATGTGGTCCACCAACTGCAGGAAGAACTATTTCCCAAGATTTTCTTCTCTAGTCATAATAATATTACAGAAATCAGAGATTTTGAGCTTGCTTTCTGTTAATATGAAGGGAGGCTATGATAAATTCTGACAAATAAACCCATGTGTTTTAAATATAGTGTGTTGGAACCTTGGAATAGGAGTCTTCTAATACTACTTCATTGTTTTAAGAGTGAAAAGCAGAAACCTAGAAAAAGGAGGAGTTTTAAATGTATTAATTTGCTCTTGGTGCATTGATTAGTCTCTTCAAAACATGGTAGAGATGCTGTTGGACTATACTTCATAGCAAACCAGGATAAAGTCTGTACATTGTGTGTGTGTGTGTGTGTGTGTGTGTGTGTGTGTGTGTCCCTGTGGGATCAAACCCAGGAGTATTCTACCTCTGAGCCACACTCCAAGCCCTTTTTATTTTTTATTTTGAAACAGGATCTTGCTAAATTAGTGCACGCTGGGCCTTGAACCTGAAATTCTATTGTTTCAGCTTCCCAAGTGCTAGAATTACAGGCATGCACCATCACACCCAACTACAAAATGTACATTTAAGAACTCATTTAAAGAAGATTCTGGAAAATCTGGAAGAAATTGACAATTTTTTAGATACATACAACCTTCCTAAATTGAGTCAAGAAGATATAGAAAACTTAAATCAACCCATAAAAATCAAAGAAATAGAAACAGCAATAAAGAGTTTACCATCAAACAAAAGCCAAGGGCCAGATGGTTTTCCAAGTGAATTTTATAAAACATTTATGGAAGAGCTAATCCCAATACTTCTCAAACTATTCCATGAAATAGAAAGAAACGGGACCCTCCCAAACACTTTCTATGAAGCCAACATCACATTAATACCAAAACCAAATAAAGACAGCTCAAGAAAAGAAAACTATAGGCCTATATCATTGATGAACTTAGATGCAAAACTGCTAAACAAAATACTAGCAATGCGCATTCAAAACCACATCAAGAAAATTATACACCATGACCAAGTCGGGTTCATCCCAGGGATGCAAGGCTGGTTCAACATATGAAAAACAATCCATGTAATTCACCACATAAACAAACTCAAAGACAAAATCACATGATCATCTCAATTGATGCTGAGAAAGCATTTGACAAGATCCAACACCCATTCATGCTAAAAGTACTGCAGAGAATCGGAATAGAAGGAAAATACTTCAAAATTGTAGAGGCAATATACAATAGGACTATAGCCAATATCATATTAAATGGAGAAACACTGCAAGAGTTCCCACTAAAAACAGGAACAAGACAAGGATGTCCATTATCACCTCTTCTGTTCAACATAGTACTTGAGACTCTAGCCAGAGCAATAAGGCAAGAGAAGGAAATCAGAGGGGTAAAAATAGGGAAAGAAGAACTGAAACTATCCCTCTTTGCAGATGACATGATACTATACCTAGAAGGCCCAACAAAGTCAGCCAATAAACTTATAGAACTGATCAACAAACTCAGCAAAGTGTCTGGATACAAAATTAATCTTAAAAACCAGAAGCTTTCCTGTATGCCAACCATAAAACCACTGAAAAAGAAATCCAGAAAACAATTCCACTCACAATAGCACCCCCCAAAATAAAATACTTAGGGATAAACCAAACCAAAGAGGTAAAAGACCCCTATAAGGAAAAGTACAAAAAGCTGAAAAAAGAAATCAACAAAACCTTTGAAGATGGAAAAATCTACCATACTCTTGGATAGGCAGAATAAATATAATCAAAATGGCCATCCTCCCAAAAGTAATCTACAAATTCAGTGCAATACCCATGAAATTACCAAGGTCACTCCTCACAGACATAGAAAAATCAGTCCTTAAATTCTTTTGGAACAACAAAAAGCCCAGGATAGCCAAAGTAGTTCTTAGTAACAAGAACCATGCAGGAAGTATCACAATACCTGACTTCAAACTTTACTACAAATCCACAGTAATAAAAACAACATGGTACCGGCACAAAAACAGACACATAGACCAATGGAGCAGAATAGAAGATTCAGAAACAGACCCATGTGATTACAGTCAACTGATTTTTGACAAAGGAGTCAAAAATATACACTGGAAAAAAGATAGCCTCTTTAATAAATGGTGTTGGCAAAACTGGTTAACCATATGCAGGAAAATGGAAATAAACTCCACTTTCTCACCCTGCACAAGAGTCAACTCAAGGTGGATCAAAGACCTGGAAGTCAGGCCAGAGACCTTGCAGCTACTTGAAGAGGGCATAGGACCAAAACTTCAACACATAGGCACAAGTAAAAACTTTCTCAACAAGACCCCAAAAGCATAAGCAACTCAAAGGAAGATCAATACATGGGATTGCATTAAATTGAAGATCTTCTGTGCAGCAAAGGAAACTCTCAAGAACCTCAACAGAGAGCCCACAGAGTGGGAGAAAATTTTTGTCAGCTACTTTTCTGATAGTCTAATATCTAGGATATACAGAGAACTCAAGAAACTCACAGCTAAGAAAACAAATAACCCAATCAAAAAATGGGCAAAGGATCTAAATAGACACTTCACAAAAGAAGAAATACAAATGGCCAATAAATGTATGAGGAAATGTTCCACATCTTTAGCAATCAGAGAGATGCAAATCAAAACTACCCTGAGATTTCACCTAATTCCAATCAGAATGGCAATCATCAAGAACACAAACAACAACAAATGCTGGCAAGGGTGTGGAGAAGTGGGAACCCTACTACATTGTTAATGGGATTGCAAATTAGTGCAACCACTTTGGAAAACAGTATGGAGGATCCTCAGACAAATGGGAATGATCCTACCATATGATCCAGCAATACCTCTACTGAGTATCTACCCAAAAGAATGGAAACCAAACTATCAGACCAACGCATGTGTATCTATGTTTATAGCTGCACAATTCACAATTGCCAAACTATGGAACCAGCCAAGATGTCCATCAACAGATGAATGGATTACAAAACTATGGGATATGTACACAATGGAATTTTACTCAGCCATAAAGAAGAACAAAATCATGTTATTTGCAGGGAAATGGATGCAATTGGGAAACATTATATTAGGTGAGATTAGTCAGTCACAAAAGTTAAAAATCGAATGCGCTCCCTAATATGTGGAAGCTAGGGAGAAAATGGGATATAAGAGGGACTCCAGATCAAGGAGGAGAATCTTTAGGTGTGCAAAAAATTTGACTTAAGGGAAGGTGATGGGGGTAGGGGGACACCCTAATGAGCATGATGTACTTTCATGAACACATCTAAGTCAATCACTAAACTGACCTTGAGAAGGAGGAAGGAGGAGGGAGTGGGGCGGGAATTGGGGAAGGGTTAAATGAGAAATGTGTGCATGTATGCCTTTACCTATACTAGCTTGTACCTAACAAAGATGTGTGATTACAATGCACCAAATTAAAAAAAAGTAAAAGATAAAAAAAAGAAGATTCTGTAGTGAAACTCCATTAGCATCTTATCACAAAACATATCCAAGAGGAATTGTTACGAAAACATGGGCTTCAGGGTTAACATTCTATAGTATTTCTCATGCTTTTAGAAGTTGTTCCTTTCACACACATTTTAAGCATGCACTGGTATGAGTTTATATATAAACTTGTATAATCTACCTATACTAAATATTTGAATTCACTCTTATTTATGTCCATTGTTTTTTAAGATTTTATAAGTGATGATTTAATAGCTAACTTAGTATGTTTTCAGTATTGTAGATACACAGAAAAGATGACATTCACAGGCATATTACTTTTAAAAATCAATTATCAATTAATAAATACATCTCTCCTTGTGTTTTTTTTTTTTTTTTTTTTTGCGGTACTGGGGATTGAACTCAGGGGCATTCTATCTCTGAGCTATCTCCCCAGCCCTATTTTTTATTCTTTATTTTGAAACCGAGTCTCATTAAGTTGCGGAGTGCCTTACTAAGTAGCTGAAGCTGGCCGCGAACCCGGATCCTCTGGTCTCAGCCTCCCGAATGCTGGGATTACAAGCGTGCGCCACCACGCCCGGCTTCTCCTTGTGTTTTTAATGACTAATGCTGGGATAGTTCCAGAGCTATCTTATATATTTATTATTTATTATTATATATTATTATATCTTATATATCTTATTATTATATAAGATATATCTTATATATTTATTATTACTAGAATAGCAACGTTTAGCAAATTGGAAATGAATTGTTGCTACATGATGACAATAAAAGTAGAGAAAGGTACATTTTTTTATCATTTTTCGCATTACTACAGTAAACTGTATACTATTTTTGCCAAATTTCCTTTTGATTCTTGAACTTCATTGATTTAAAAGAGAACATGAAAGAATATAGAAGAATAAAGGAGGAACACATGAAGAGGATTCTCTGCCTTTTGTGTCTCCAAGTAGACAGCTTTCTGTCTTGCACATGGCAAGGCAGTTAGAGAGCAGGGTTATGAAGGCAGTGTGCCAGGCTTGCAGCCCAGGACTGTCACTCAGCAGCCATGTGCGGGTGAGCAGGTGATGTAGTCTCCCTGGGCTGTCTCTCCTTGTGCAGAGTCAGGATAATAATGTCCTACTGTGTAGTGCTAACAGAATAGTTTTGGGGGTAGTCATGGTGGTGTGAGGATTAAATGGATTAATTTCTTTAAAACACTCAGAACAGCATCATGGATACTTAGACCAGATAATTCTTTGTCCTAGACGTTGCACCGTGCATTGTAGGATGTTTAGTAGCATCTGGGGCCTCTACCCTCAACAAAGCTAGCACTACAATTACTTAGTACTACTTTCTCTAAGTCTATTCATACCCATGTTCTTTTCGTGTGAGATCAGCTTTGCAATTCCACTTTTAGCCTCATCTCCTTTCCTGACTGTTGACTTTTCACCTGGGCCCAGCAGGTGTTAAGGAGTGAGACTGATGAGTTTCAGGGGGAAAGGAATAGAAGAGTGAACAAAACTAGCTAGTTCCCTGTCTCCCTGGCGCCCGCATTCTAAGGGAAGCATATGATGTAGATGAAATAAGATAAATGCAGAGTGCTAGGCCCATCAGTGGAAACAAAGCAATGAGGAAATGGAGAGTCACCAGAGGAGGAGGATATAGCTGCTTTAGGTGAAATGCTTACAGAAGCTATCTCTGAGGAAGTGAGGAGGTGGCACTTGAGTTCAGATCTAGGTGTTGAGAAGGAGGTTGCCATGCAGTTTTGGTAGATGAACATTCTGGGGAGAGTCTAAAGTGCAGAGTGGCTTGGCCTTTCCAAGAGATACCAAGCATGCAACTTGAGGCAACTTGAGAGAGAGAGAGAGAGAGAGACAGAGAGAGGCAGAGAGAGAGAGAGAGAGAGAGAGAGAGAGAGAGAGAGAGAGAGAGAGCGAGCCAGTCTGTGTGAATTTGCACATTAGCACCAAGGGTGTGGATTTAACACAGGGTTTCTCAGCATCAACGTCAGCATCATGGATACTTAGACCAGATAATTCTTTGTCCTAGAGGTTGCACCGTGCATTGTAGGATGTTTAGTAGCATCTGGGGCCTCTACCCACTAGATGCCAGCAGCACTCACTCCTAGTTGTGGCAATTAAACATGTCTGTAGGCATTGTCAAATGTCCCTGAAGAGGCAAAATTGCTTGGAACTGAGAGCCACTGATTTAAAGTATTTTCAATAGAGAATAATATGATCTGACTGACATTTTTAAAATATAATTTTAGGCAATTTGTAGAAAATGGAGCCTAGAGAGTACGAAGTAGAAATAGGAAGAGTAGTTCCAGAACAGAGTAGTTTGGAGTTTGGTGGTGTCCCTTGGTGATGTTTCATCAGTATTTGCAGTTAGTATTTCTTTTTTTTCTTTTAATATAAATGCACTTTTTAACTGGTACATAAAAATTGTACATGCTAATGGGGTGATGTGATGTTTTGATACCTGTGTATGCGTTGTAGAATCTTTGGATCATGTTAAATACATACATTTCTTCAAACACTTTGAAAAACCCTTTCTTTTTGATTTTGGAAAAGTATAGGACATTCTGGTCATCTGTAGTTACCCTATTGTGCAACAGCACGCCAAAGCTCCTTGATCCTGTCTAGCAGTAATTTAGTGGCCATTGATCAACCTTTCCCTCTGATATGAGTAAAGACTTGGTAAAAAAAAATTGCAAATGTTAAAGCAATAACACAATATCTGGCACATAGTAGGCATGCAGTAATTGAATGTCAAATGAATAAATGAAGACATGCGTTGTGGTTGTTCTAATGAAATCATTTTTACCATAGCAGTTACAGGCTATAAAATCCACAGGCAATATACTGGCAGATTTGGCTTTATTTTGGATAGTGAACTGTAAATAAGACTGTTTTGATTGTTGAAGGTTGATACTGTCAGTAGTGCAGGATAACCTCGAATGACCAATCCTTAAGTACAGACCGAACCGTTAAATTATCCTTACATTACAGGGAAATTCTAAAACTAGTAAAGCCTCAGTTTTGCATTCTTTCAATATTGAGTCCTCCACTTGATTCCAGAAAAACATGAATATAAGGTGCTTGTCATGGGAAGCAGAGATTATTTCCAGCAATGGATAAAAGCCATCTTCTTTTCATGCTATGTATTCTAAAACACACTCTGAGCACCCAGGCCTTTTAACCCCAGTTGATACAATTGGCTTGGATCCATGTTGAGTTTTTAAAAATCTATTTTCGTATTATTTTTAAATGATTCTCGAGACTACTCATTGTTCAATATCCATCTGATCATTAAAGAATTGAAGGTGTTCAAAGGTGACACAGGACACAGTTCTACAGGGGTGGATGAATGTCAATAGGTTTGGAATCACCAGTTTGGACACTTCTCTGGGTTTTTCTGTCGGATGCAGAGCTGTCCTGGAAATCTCTTAAGAATAGATTTTCCTATGATGTGTCTTTACTGTCTCCTGCCAACTGGATTGGAAATATCACAGATAAAAGTGTTTCTTGTGATATTTTCACATATCTTATTCTAGTTCCAGGAAAAACAATATATGTGAAATATATAGCTATAAAAGACTCCATCTGAAAGACGATCAATCTTTAGGGATGTTTGAGTCATTTCAAGATTTAGGTAAAAGCCAACGGCTTCTAATTTTTCTGTGAAAGCTAAATTACAGTTGGCTGCAGGAGGTTGCCATTCGTTTGTCAAAAGCCTCTCCTGGCTCATGACATCTGGGTACTTTGGTGAATCCCACAAGCCTTGCGTGAAGTGCCTTTTAAAATTATTTTTAAGGAGTTGGTTCATATTAGGGGATTGAAGGGTCAAAAAAACTGTGGGAAAGGAAGTAAAAACATCAAATGTGGTCACACTCCTTAAATCGAAGTTTGTAAACTTTAATGGTGTTTCCAGGGAACACTGAGAAAGCGTCATGCTGAAGAGCCATGGCTGGAGGGAAGTTTAGAGGAAAATGACCAAGGTCTTTTTCAATTATATGCTTAGTGAACCGAGCAACTATTAAAATAACATGCCTTCTTATTTTTCTGTTACTTAAAATTATAGAGATATAATTTTCTGCATATCTACTTTATTCCAGTTCTAAATAAAGTCAATACAATTTCACTAAATCATGAACTTTGAATCTCCCATAGTACTAGAAAGAAAATAAATTGTCTATTACTACTCCTTGTTAGGGAAATAAGTAGAGGCATTTAATGGCAATTCATCTGCATTTTCTACCTCTTTCTCACATGATTTTTAAGATGAATTTATAAACAAATAAATATTGAACATACCAGATTGAAACAGTCCCAAATAAGTCATCATTATTTGAGTTCTTACTCCAAGCCAAAAGAATGTCTTGTAATGTTTATAGATTTTTTTGCAATCATTTTTATTTCTTTCACTGACAAGAACATATAATCCTTTTTTATTTTCATGCTGTGGCCCAAGAATCATTATCAAGGTTTTGTTTCCAGTTTAATAAATTGCATATTTACATTGGAAGATTCCAACCTAATTAATTGCCTTGGAACATAAAACATGATAGGTGTGACCTAGTTGCACAAAGCATATTTGTTCTTTGGTTTGATGCCTGTGTGTGTGTGTGTGTGTGTGTGTGTGTGTGTGTGTGTGTGTGTATGAGAGAGAGAGAGAGAGAGAGAGAGAGAGAGAGAGAGAGAGAGAGAGAGAGAGAATGAGAATGAATGAGAATGGATGGGCAGGGGAAAGCTGTTCACATGTGAGTGTTGACTGCTAGGAAAGAGAAGAGCCTTCACATCAGAGTAGTGTAATCAACTCAGAGGAAAGGGACTCAGACACCTCACAGGGGTGGAGACTCCATGTGATGGACAGATTATAAGAATAAAGCGAATGAAAAAGTGAGCTGTGCTCATTACAGGGAGAAGAAACAAGTTGTATGATTTAAGTACAATCTTTCAAGATTATTAATCCCTGTGGCACAAATGATAAGGATTGTACTGATTATATTTTAAAATTAAAATGTGACTAATGGCAAGATGTGCTGATGGAACGAAGAGACCAGTTGTTTCTTTTCCCTGGTAATGATTTTTTTTTTTTGTGGGGGAGGTATTGGGGATTGAACACAGGGGCATTCTATCTTTGAGCTGGACTCCAGCCCTAGTTTATTTTTTATTTGAAATAGAGTCTTGCTAAGTTGCTGAGGCTGGCCTTGAACCTGCGATCTCCCATCTTAGCCTCCCAAGTACTGGGATTATAGACATCTGCCACCACACCCAGCTCATGGTCATGACTTTTTTTTTTTTTTTTTTGTGGTACTGGGGATTGAACTCAGGGGCATTCTACCTCCGAGCTATATCCCCAGCCCTATTTTTTATTCTTTATTTTGAAACCGAGTCTCACTAAGTTGCGGAGTGCCTCACTAGGTAGCTGAGGCTGGCCGCGAACCCGGATCCTCCGGTCTCAGCCTCCCGAATGCTGGGATTACAAGCG